>CAIGRS010005509.1:0-16124 GCA_903798395.1 Fraxinus floribunda
TAAAAATACGTTAAACGTAAGTTTTTAAAAAGACGTCTAACTCGCATTTAAAAAAAAAAAAAATCAATTATTTCATTAACATTTATTATTTTTGCGATACAAATTTTCATCATTTTATTAGGAAATTTTCAAAAATTTTCAAAATTTTACATCCGAAAAGTCATCACATGTAAATTTTTGGATGTAAAATTACATGGGGTATGATTTTTTTGGACGTAAATTTTCGATTGTAAAATTTCTCTCAATTTCTTTAAAAGTTCGATTGTGCCCACCCAACGTTCGAGTTCTGCGTCTGCCCTTGCTCACAAATGTGATATTTGGTTGACAATATTCTCTCATACTCAAACCAATGTCTTGTAATGGAAATCGTCCAAATTCTTTATTAAATTGTCAAGTAACCCTTGCGTACATACTTTACGAAGTTAAGTTTTGCATTTCAACTGATTTGCATCCAAAAAATTAAAATGAAAATCGTACGAAATGTCACGTGATAATTTAATGAAAATTTGGAGATTAAGGACTTAACATATAACGAGAATTAAAAGTTAAAATTAAATTGTCCCATTTTAAAAAGCGAGAACCAACTCGTGGTTGGAACAAAATTTAAGGACCAATGGTGCCATTTTTCCATTCAACAATTTAAATTAGAATTAAATTTGTATGTTTCACGGCGATTAAGTGAAGATTCGTTGCTAAGAGATTTTCAATTAAACAATTTTTCGTAAATATTGGGATACAACATATGTACTAAAATTTAAATTCAATAACTTAACTGAAATTAAATTAGAATTTAATGACTTAATTGAGATGAATTAAAATTCAATGACTCAGTTCTAGTTTCGATAAAAGTTCAGCGATCATGGATGACATTTACCATTTCCCCAATAAAGAAAAATGATTCAAGTACAAAAGCATTTTACTAGATTTTTACCAGAATTTTGAATTCTTACTCACATGGAATGGACCCCATGTATAAAATATTGAAAAAAAAAAAATGTTACCCCCCATTTCCTGTGTCTACGCTGTAATCCTTGTATTTATAGCAAGGTTGCCCAATAAAAGAATAAGATCTTGTTTGACCCCATTTTCTAAATCATTTTTTCTAAATGTTATTTCTAACGTTTATTACATATATGTTAATTTTGCCGCGTTCTAAATTTATTGTAAGTCTCTCAACACTATAATAAACAATTAATTATCTAATTGGTGACCAATAAATTAAATAATGTAATGAGTATACAAAATCAATTAAGAAATGCAAGAAATAAATTAAACACTAGTATTGAATTAAAACAAATAACAAATATGGTTCATTTTCATCCTATACAAAAGCAGATCTAACCTAGCATGTTAATACCTATACATACCTGAATTATGAAATAAATCAAAAGAAGTTGATCTTCAAACCCAAAGTTGAATTCTTCAAAATACTGATGTAATTGACATTCAATTACTTGCTATGGCTTGATCTCCTCTCCCAAAATATAGTAATTAGTCTCTTGTTCTTAATGAATTTGATAATATTATTGTGCATGAAGAGGCAAGAGAGGTCTTTTTATGTGTAGCCCTCCTCCTCTATTTGTAAGAGCAAAAAAATAGGTCAAAATTTAGTCCAATTTGATTTCTAAAAGAGTTTGAATCGCGAAATGAAACTAAAGGTTCATCTGCGAAAAATACCGGTGCACGCACACCAGTATAACTACCGTGCTCGCGCCGTATAACCAAATTTCTCTCGAGTTGTGAAAAATAGGGTGTTGCGCGGGCACCTTGCATTGTCCCCGCGCGTGTAGGTTCGTCTATTAATAATTTTCGGTATTTTGACCATAACTTTTTGTACATGTATCCTATTGAGCTAACTAGAAATGATTTGGAAATATAATTCAAAGGATTACAATTCTTCTAGAAATATAATTTTTCCAACTCAAACGTTTGCTTTCCAAAAAATGGGTCTCAAGTTGAAACTAAAAATCCGTAGCATAACTTTTTCGGTTGAAAATTAATTTGTTCTACTATATTTCACTCATTTGACCTCCGATTGCATCCAATTGATCATATATGTTCTTCAATCGTCGTTTTGTGCTCCGAATCAACTATTGGATGTTTACACTTTGGTACTCAAACTTTGAATTTCATTCATTTTCATACATTTTTTTCGTTCATTTTCATACATGTAATCGACACCCTAACTCCCATAATCGTGAACAAAATCTAAGTACATCTTACTTGGGTAAGTAAAAGATATCTTCGATCACTCCCCCTCCCCCACACGTGATTAAGTTGAATCCTACTGCAATACCTAAATCCTCGGGTCAGATCCGTCCATTACTTTTTCCTGCCTTTCATATAAAGTTTGACCTCACAATGGTTTTACGGTTCCTAATTCAAACCTCAAAACGGTGTTATCGTTTCTAATTCTAATTATACTTGTAGCCCCGGTTTGATACACATTAAAACTTTCATTCTCATTATTCTATTCATTTTCAACCACATATTCTTCAATAATCTATTATTCCAAAATACATTATTTCAAAATAATGTGACTCAAACACACCCGTAATTTTGAAATATATGAAGTTCAACCTATAATCCATGTTTGGTTTAGCTAAAATTCAGATTTTGATAAAAATTGATAAATTGTGTAATGTAAAGTTGATCTATAAGTTGTGAGTCTTGCAAAATTTGTGGTTGAGAAATTAATAAAAAATGAAGGACCCATAAAATGTTTGGTTGGAAATGAATTTAAAGAAAAATGAAGCCAAACATGGACATTACTCAAGTCGACGTTGTTTGTTAAACCTAACGAATTTTCCCATTTAAATAATGGATACGTAACACAATGCATAGTTTAGTGACAATTGGAATACATTTACAAGTGTAGTTATGAAATAGCAATACTTGGCGTTCAGTAATTATCGAGATACACTTTTAAGTTCAGTTATTAAATAGTAAAATTTTCAAAGTTCAGTAACCATTCAAATAATTAACCCTATATTTTGACAGCACCTAAAATGAGATTATTTTTTTATTTTTTATTTTTTTGAAATGACCTTCCTAGGACATTGGATGGTAAAAAAAAATTGCATTCTTTATATTTCTGAGTAAAAAAGTTCGTGTATGTTTGGTGTGTCTTTTAATTTTCAGCTTATAGTTTTAAGTTCATTTTCGGTTTTCTATTTTGATAGTCTCTTTATGACTGTTAAAAATGTGTTTGATTTGTCATTTTGGGAAAAAAAAAAAACTAATATCAAAATAGAAAATTAGAAAATGCGTTTGTTTGAAATTTTGAAAAATTATTTTATAACATTTTATTTCATGAAATTTGATTATTCAGTGAAATAGGTTAATTTTATATAATATATTTTTAATTTGGCGAATCTTACAATAATTTTTTTTACGTTACAAAAGTAAAATTAAAATAAATAATAAATTGAGTTGATAAAATTTAAGAAATAAATGTAATGAAGGATCTCCTAATGTGATATATCACACTAATTAATTGATAAATCATTAACTTCTATACATAGTCCCATTTGACTTCCATTATTTTAAATTATAATTTTTGGAATAATATTTTTTGTGGAGAATGTGATTGAAAACTAAGAAAGTTTTTTTAATTTACGTGTAATATTATTTTATGGAAAATTGTTTGGTTAAAAATAAGATAGTGGAGAATAAATTTTTACCGGCCTATGTCATAGTCCATGGACAAAATGCCCAGTCGATTTCTGGGCTCATACATTTTCCCCAATCACTATGAACCTATATAAATCCAAAATCCACAACTCTTATTCCTTTCCTTTTGATCCAATCTTCCCTTAATTTATTCACTCCTGCCAAAATCAACTTCAGATCAGCACACAGTTCACACACAAAGAAAGTTTAATATACACCTTGAAAATTTGCAGGAAAACCAGAAAAATATTGGGTTCAAGAACAAAATGAAGGATGTGATCAACAAGAGTCTCGCTTGTTTAGTTGTGTTCTTCCTATTCTTGTGTGTTTCTTTAATATTTACAGGGACCGTTGATTACAAATCAAGATTTCTCTCGTTCTTACCCCAGTTGAATAATTCTACGTTCTGCCGCTCTGGATTGCCGCTCCGGGTGTACATGTACGACTTGCCGCGGCGGTTCAATGTGGGGATGATTGATGGTTCGGTCTCAGATGATATTCCGGTGAGGGCGGATAATTTTCCGGCGTGGAGGGAGAATAATGGGCTTCGGAAGCAGCACAGCGTCGAGTATTGGATGATGGCATCGCTTTTGTACAATGGGGATGGGGAAGGTGATTTCGAGTCGAGTCGAGAGGTGGTTCGGGTTATGGATCCGAAGCTTGCTGACGTGTTCTTCGTGCCCTTCTTTGCTTCTCTCAGCTTCAATGTACATGGCCGCAATATGACAGACCCGGATACTGAGATTGACATCAAATTGCAGGTACCGTTTTTTCTTTTTTATTTATTGTTGAATTGTTCCTTTTAATTCTGTAAATGATTAGTGGTAATGTTAAAGGTTGTATGAATTGGCTAAATGATTCACAAGCTATTTAATTCGTTGATAATTATTAATGGGAAGAGTTAACTGAGATTTTAACATTTCCCTACTAGGTAGTATGATAAAGGAGAGTAGCAAGTGCAAGTTATTGGATATTTTATGTGAAATTGCGATATACAATAGTGCTTCATACTGTATTATAGTGAATTTACCCACAGTTTATGCATTCTATCTCTTGAAATGGCGTTGGACTGAAAAACAGCTTGGCTTTATTTTCTTTAGCTCAATTTACAGTTTGATGTTAATACTATGAAAGAAGATGTCTATTTTTTTATTTTCTTGGGTTATCGATTCATCAAGAAATAGCCCCTCCTGTCTTTCCTCTCTCAAAGGGCGCATGGACCATTCTCTCTGAGCAACTATCGGAAACTGCTTTCCTAAAGTCTCATTTCTTCTCTTCAGTACTTTAAGAAGCTATTGGGTTAGTCTCGAGTAAATAAAAATGTCAATGGACTTATTTATTTGCTTCAGGACCATATTGTCAGAAGTACTCCTATTTATATGTAAAAATTCTTAAAAAGAATGTGAGCTTGCTGAAATGTCAAATGCAAAACTTTCTTACAAGACAAAATTGTTACAAGAAAATAAATTAATATCAACTTTCTAAAATTATGCCAAGTGCCAACAATAACTGCGTAAATGAATGCTTAACAGGTTTCAATGCAAACGTCTTGCCTTAATGGTGAAAGTCACAAGTATTATCACAGCCAAAGTTTTCTGATGCCATGGCTATAGGTGAGGCCTAATAGATTATGATGACGCTATGAAGAAGACATCACAATAAAGTCAAACAATCCTAAGTTCTAAATCTAGACAAGTTATCATCCAAGTTATAATGAAGGGCTGAGGGTAAGGCTCGGCTTTAAGATCAAACTAATAATGGTAGATCTGGACATAATTGAAAACAAGAAAAAAACCAGTGCCTCGATTAAGAGGACATTGAATCAAGGGTTAGCTAGGTCGTTAGAATCGTTATGGAGATTCACCCTGCTCCCTCCCACGCAAACCAGAAGATCTCAGTTTCTGGACTGGACGAGTACATAGAGATCTTCGTGGGACCGTGGAGGGAGGGGCCAAGGCTCTTCCTCTCGACAGTGTTTTTCGAGGCTCCCATCTCCTCAACTCCATTGTCCCCAAATTTTCAAGAACTATCCTTACAAAATACATCTCATGACACAAGCAAATTTTCCTCATCATCATAAACTTCAAGATTCTGATCTTTGTAATAAATTTTTTTCTATAGGCTCAAGGTAAGGTGCTTATCATCTTCCTAAGTTGGGTATCGAAACGATGTCTATATTTTTGTGAAAATATTTTTTTTATGGATACTTAGAAGCATTATGACATTTAGTATGATAACGGTGAGACAATTTTGAGAGCATGTGGATGCAAAACAAAGGAAGACCTTACTTGATTATGCTTAACAATGGCACTGAGGTTCATTCTACTGGGTGCGGAGGACCATGTTATTTCCAGTTTTCGCACCACTTGTATATATGAAAATGGTGATGTAAGAAGATTCATAAAATCACCATGGAAACTTTGCTTCTCGAATTGAGCCATATGTTCCTGAGCAATGGATGTATCTTACCTGCGGTTTATAATTGATCAAACTATTGGTTTATAAGATAGGTTGTATTCTGGCAGAATTGTTGGAAGGTTCATTAATTGGTGACAATGGTCTCCCATGGAGAATCGTGGGTAGTTTCCTGACTGTTGTTGGAGGTTGGAGATGAGGAGGTTGTGTAGAGCAGGAGATTCTAAGTCCATTGTGTTGAGCAGTATGGACCATGGCAGTGCATGAACACATGCAGTTGTATGTTAAGGTGCATGAACACATGAAGGTCGTGTGGATTGATGGTTTCAGAGTGTTATAATCATCCACTTTCGAAATTTGCACCTGCAATAAGAGTGTATTTTTTAATATAATTTCCCATATCATGAATACAATCTCTGTCGGGTGGGTCATATATGTCTTAAATATTTTTTTTGGAGCAAGTAAACTGAAGCTTGTCAATCTTTTATTTCTAAAAAAGGATTATGAGATTCCCAACTTATCTAGCTTATAAGATGTGGCCTGTGGGACCCACAATCTTGTGCATTTTGGCTCACACAGTTTCTGAGTCCCAAGGCTTATAATAAAGTCACTTAGCCCCAGTTTGGTTTAGGTAAAAATCAGAATTTTTTTTGATAAAAATTGATGGAATGTATGGTTGAAAAAGTTATGGTCCCATATAATACATGTTAAAATTAATTGTTGACTTTCACTTAGATTTTAATCTAACTTTTTATTGGAACCAAACAGCGCTTATTTGCCGAACATGCTCATGGTATGGTCAAGAGTCGAGGTCCTGTCGTCATCTGCCAAACCTTCAAGAAATATACACCCACACCCTTAATTCAAGTGAATGAGAAAACACATCATCCATCAAAGCCAACAAAGCAGATAGAAATAATTTTAGTGAATGCTGAGCATTATTTATCATTAACATGCATTCCAGTGGAGATGTAAATTTATTGGAGATTCTTCTTTTAATATTGCAACATAAATCTCTCAATGAATAATGTGGTTGCATATATATACATGCATGTGTTGGAGGTTGCTTGTTTTGTGTGACGGTAATTTGAAACAAAAAACATAAGAGCAGATAGCATGTTTGGCTAAGCTTTAAAAATCTTTTTTCTAAACATATTTGGATAACTTATCCTCTTCTTACTTTCGAGAAAAAAAGTTATATTTTTTTGAAAGTAACTTACCTTATCGACAAAATAAGTCTCTTATTCCATCTATGACCAGTATTAATTTACTTTTATACTTATATACTGAGCTTTTTAATCTTAGCCAAACAAGCTTCTCTTTGTCTCCTATATTTACACTCAGATACCTGCCAACCTTTTCCTCTTGACTAATGCAACTGAGTAATCATTTTCTTTCTTCTAAAAAATACTGTATCACTGGATGTATGTAACTGTAAGTAGATTGTACCAAACGAAATTTATTCTCTCTCAATAGCATTCCTTTAGGTAGTTGTTAACTTACAAAACTAGGGTGGAGGTCGTTTTGCTTTTGTTGAAAGTGATTGTTAACAAGATGGGGTTCTTTGGACCTCATTTTATCACTTACTATATTTATTAGATGAGTTCTGATCACCTCGTTATCATCTCAATCAAGTTAGTCGATTTGAACAGTTTATTTGAGATGTAGCATTCTGTCTGAAGGTTGGAATTACGAGTTATCTTTCATTTCATTATGGCTTTCGAAATTGATTTTTCATCGCTTATTCAGAATTTGATATTCATTTTTACTTATTGCAGCATGAAATTGTTGAGATACTAAGAGGATCCGAGCACTGGCAGAGGTCAGCTGGACGGGACCATGTAATTCCTATACATCATCCTAATGCTTTCAGAATTCATCGTGATAAAGTGAACGCTTCCATATTTATTGTTGCTGATTTTGGTCGCATAATGGGTATTTCTCGACTTGCAAAAGATGTTGTCGCTCCATATGTACACATGGTAGAATCATATCTCAGTGATAACAATGAGGATCCATATGAGTCTCGTAAAACTCTTCTCTTCTTCCGTGGGAGGACTGTGAGGAAAGAGGTATCATAATGCCAATTAAACAAATGTAAACCTTATTTAATTTTTCTTTTGTGAAGCAAAATATTCCTGTGACACATTGATCTGGCAGGAGGGACTAGTTCGTGCTAAACTGAAAAGAATATTAGGAAAAAAAGAAGATGTCATATATGAAGAAGGCAGTGCATCAGAAGAAGGATTTAGAACTGTAAGTTTTTGTTGCAAATTTTCTCGTATCTGTCAGTGAAAAAATATGTATGAGTAAATCAATAAAAAGAGTTCTAGACTGCTTTTCTTATTTCAATCATGTGGAAACTGTGCCTAGTTTTGTTGTGTCAGTTCTATTTTATCAGAGTGGCCACAGTTTCTTCAGTGTACTAGTCATTCTTTCTTTCGTTTGCCTAGTTATGTCAATATCCTTGCCATTTTGTTTTCCTTTGCATTTCTGATGTCATAGATATTTGCATATATCGTAGGGCATGCCAGCTAAACTTAAGAAAAGTAAATTTCAATTAACCTTTTGCTTAGAAATCATGTTTGGATAACTAATTTTTTTTAATTTTGGTTTAATGTCTATCAAAATAAGTGACTTATTTTTTTGACTCTTACCAATAAAAAAATTATTTATTTACTTGTCTCAGTAATGCATTTCACAACTGAATCATCTGCTTGAGATCTTGTAACGTTGTGCACCAACATTTTCTTGTTAATTCGACACGGGAGTGAATATGGAAGTAACAAAATTTCGACCATATTCTCTACAGTAGCTCCTTTAGTAGAATTGTATATAAATGCTCCCATGAAATTTTCTTTGTGAATAAAATGAATTGTTTTGTTCTCCATCTCATACTTTTACCCTTTTTTTCTTAAACTAGTCGACTGAAGGAATGCGTTCATCGAAGTTCTGTTTAAATCCTGCGGGAGACACTCCATCATCTTGCCGCCTGTTTGATGCTATTGTGAGCCACTGTGTTCCTGTCATAGTGAGCGATAGAATCGAGCTGCCATACGAAAGTGAAATAGACTATAAGGAGTTCTCAATTTTCTTCTCCGTTAAAGAGGCATCAAAACCGGACTATATGCTCGATCAGTTGAAAGGAATCCCGAAAGAGAAATGGATGAAAATGTGGTCGAGGCTTCAGAGCATTTCTCATCACTTTGAATATCAGAACCCTGCAAAGAAGGGAGATGCAGTCAATATGATTTGGCGACAGGTTCGGGAGAAACTTCCTGCTGTAAATCTTGCCGTGCATAGGAGCAGGAGGCTTAAAGTGCCAGATTGGTGGAGGAGATAAGTTTTTTGACGGCTGCTTTTGTAATTTTATACATTCATGTCGTGTTAGACGAAGAAAAAGAAGCTAAAATCATTCTTTGCAGCAGCCCGGGCTTAAACATACTAAGTGAATAGAGGTGACTACAGGCAAGAAGCGGGAGTAGAAAAATGTTGTGTAAAGTGAATTGTTATATAGTCGACGAGTTTCTCCTACTTCTTTCTTTACATATAGAGAACAGGCTAGATTTGACCCCATCAGATCGAAACAATCTTGTTTTTCTTTGAACATGACGATGAGATAAAGAATGTTAGAGCCTTGACTCTTCCCCCTGCTAGGGAGCCTACCCCGTGAACCTTTTTTTTTTTAACTATAAAATGTTGCTTACTTGCTTTTGGAATGAAGCGTATCCATTTCCATTGGTAATGATCTTCAAGTTTGACAATACACTGATATTTGGTAGAGAATTTTGTGTTTATGCTCTGTAGAAAAGAATATCTGATTTAATAATATATTTTAAAGGAGAAATTGCAGTCTCAGTCTCCAACTTTAAAACCTTTTGCACTTGGGTCCAAAATATTTCTTTTGTTATTTTTGTAAATCAAAC
Source organism: Fraxinus floribunda (assembly GCA_903798395.1). Taxonomy (NCBI): domain Eukaryota; kingdom Viridiplantae; phylum Streptophyta; class Magnoliopsida; order Lamiales; family Oleaceae; genus Fraxinus; species Fraxinus floribunda. The sequence continues at coordinate 10,014 of CAIGRS010005509.1, forward strand.
TTATGCACTCAAAAGTGAGCGAAAAATAATAATGCACGATCACAATTCATTGGCGCACGGATACGAAAAGCACTAAAAAAAATTAAAGTCTCATGATTAATTATTAAGTCTCTGTTTGATTTTCATTATTTTTAAAGTGTATTTCCCTCTCTTCTTTTCAATCAGACATTTTTCAATAAAATAATATTATACACAAATTTAAAATTTTTTCTTATTTTTTAATCACACGTTTTTCGTCAATTTATTATTTCAAGATGCATTTTTAGCAAAAAAAAAAAAAAAATAGGGTTAAAACATGCGCTAATAATAAAGCATGAAATCTAATTGAATATTTTTTTAATGTGGATTTTTTTTTGAAAAATGTATAACTAAAAGTAAGAAAAATTATGAATGTTAAGTGGGCCTATGGTGCAACGTGTCATTATTACGCGGCTTAGAGACAGTGGGGCAGGCAATTGAGCAAACAGGGTTTATAATGTAATATGATTTGGTCGGTTTTAGGGAGCCATAAGCCCATGTGGATTACTACTTGTCTGTCTTCCACGGACTAAATTTTGATCCATTTTTCGCTTCATCAAAATGTCCATTGTATCCTCCTTTATAATCGTCTCTCAACTTATATTCTATTTTTAGCAACTTTAATAATTTGTCCCACAATTTAATTTCTTTTATACTTTGTTCAGACTAGGACAGTTAGGGTCTGTCTGTTTTAGATTATTTTCTCAAGAAAATCAATCGTTTGTCCTTTCTTTCACAAAATGGGGCCCACTATCACACAACTGCAACGGTCAGAATTATGATTTCTAGTGAAAACAAACAAGCACTTAATCAATGAGACAATTGTTGATTCACGTTCAAATTTTTAGATTTTGTACGCGACTCAATAATTAATTTTGAAAATGCATATAGATAACTTGAACTTATTGAAAAACATTTTCATATACGTAATTAAAATAATAATTTCTTAATACTATGAGGTTCTTAACAACCTTGTAAAACAAGCAAAGGGCCGATATAATCAACATTAGCATCATGAAAATTAAGGTGCTTTAATCGTGATTAAGTAAATCTAATCCGAGCCAAATGTAGGATAAATAAGTGCAGGGTCATTTTCGTCCTCTGATGGAATATTCACTTCATCACCAAAAGAAGTAAAGACGGATACTACAAAGAAGGGAAGAACTGCAAACAAACAAAACGACAACGTAACAGTACCCACCTCTCTCTTTCTATCTATACGTACGTTATATACATACACACGAACGAACATTTTAGGGCAAACGATTATTGAGAAATTAATCATTTCCTAGTGTTCAAATGAGTCCAGAGAGGATTCAAGGGAGCTGTGTTGCTATTCGTGCGTTCAGTCCTTCATCATCTTTTTCTAAATGTACTCGGTCTAATTCTTTTTCGTCAGGTACCCATTATTGATGTACTCTTAAAATCTAAATATTTTTCTCTGTGATGCGTTTATATATATGTATATATTCGTTTTTGTTTGAAGATGGTAAACGAAATGATAGCGTCCTTGATCTGTTAAGGCTCTCGTTTTGATCTAATTTAAGCATTGATTGTGTAACTAAGATATTAAAAAAAAAAAATGATCGGCGAGGCTTTTGTTTTGCTCAAATGCTTGAGGTTTGAGTTTAAGGCTTGTTGATTGATCAGATAGTTGAATGGTTTTTCATTGATTAATTGAGTTTTTTTCATTGGTATGGTTTCTTTCTTTATTTATGAACTTTATTAGTTGATTTGCAATGGCTAAGTGTTATTTTTTCTTACTGATTTCAATGTTATGCTTCAGTTGAGTAATTCTAGATTGATCCTGATATTGATTCAACATTACAAACAGTATATTTTAGAGCTCGATTCTTATATCTCTCTTGCGAGTTACAATACTGCAGCACGCCTTCAAAAATGGTAAGGTGTGTAAATGCTCAATTCGTGTTTGGCCTTGAAATGTGTTTGAAGTTATGCTTTGTTTGGATTTGTTTATAGCCGTAGATAATTGTCCTTTGATATTTCCAATGATGACGAACTAAAAAATATATAGCCAAATACTCCCAGTAACTAATATAAATTTCTATTGTCATTTTGTGGGAGTAGATTGGAGCTGAGGAATCTATAAAAGTACAAATATTTCCAAGTACTCGACTTTTCGATTAAATTGGATATCGCCCACGGGAGGCAATGGTGAATTTCATAGGAATCTCATAGATAACTGGTTCCTGCACTAATCTGCTTCAATCCACTCCTTACGTTCGTCTGTCTGTTGTGCTGTGTACATATTGTGGATCAATGTGTTATTGTTGTGGTGCTAGTTATTTATGGTCAGATACTTGACATTCTTCATTAGAGTGAAAGTCCACTGGTTTGAGTGCAGATGATGCAACCTGTGGTAAACCAGTGTGGATGGGAAAAGGCCTCACTTGTGTTTGCTTCAATCGAAAGGGAAGCTTTTCACGAATTTGCATCCATTTGACACCCTTACAGGCAATGATTTCTATTCATTATGAAAAAGGGAATATTAATCATAGCATGTCATCTTTTTCAACCATTGGGCCCTGCAGGAAAATGGATCATTGGAAATGTTTGATGGGTAATGGTTGAAGGACCACACTATTATATCAGTAAACCAGTTTGTTTAAAATATGACTAGTTAGAGTCTAACAATTTTTAACTTTCCATAAACCCACAGACATGTACATCCCGTTATTTTTGTGGGGTTGAGAATCATGGACCTAACAGCCTTTGACAGTTCAATGTCGATAATATTTTCTTTTGTTATTTGGTTAAATTCCTGAAGATGATTATTTTTATTTGACATAAATATTTCCTAAAATTGGCAGGAAGAGAGACTCAGAAGGTTGAGACACCGGACAAAAGTATACTTTGATGCGTCCAGACCAGACCATCAGGTGTGTATTACATTCTCAAATCATTGTTATTATCTCCCATTATTCGATAAAATCTGTAACATGCCTGTTGCTTTATAGTCATTACCAGTATTTTGTTTGCAAGTGTTGGGTTCACACAAGAGGAGGGATAGCAGAGCCTTTCCTTTTTTTGTGATTTTTAATTGCGTCTGAAAATTCACAGAATATTGAGACTTTTTATTGTCATCTAATCAAACTTGCATAATTGCAGGAAGCTTTAAGGGCACTATGGTCTGCTGCATACCCTGGTCAGGAGATACAAAGTTTGATATCTGATAAGTGGAAAGAAATGGGATGGCAAGGAAGAGATCCATCGACGGACTTCAGGTTTGTTTTTCTCTTCTCTTTGGACTTTATCATATTTAATTCTTCATCTGTTCTCTCCCTCGTTCAGTTTCTCTTGTCACACTTGTCATTGCAATATTGGTATGCAGAGGAGCTGGGTTCATTTCTTTGGAGAATTTACTGTTTTTTGCCAAGACATTCTCTGTAAGATTCCACTCTTCAGTTTTCTAAGTTATATGCTTATGGCCTGCATAGGGTACTTGTACTGTTTTGTTATTCCTTTTCTGTTACATTTAGAGGCAAGGGGGTCTGAGTTCGCCATTTGGCTCCAGTTTTCGATACATTGCTCTTAGAAACAATACTGTGTGTAAAGACTGTGTCCTACTGGAAAAGTTGAAACTATGGCCATGAGCCTTTTTTGGATTAACCAGTAGTAAAATGCATTCTTTAAGTTTAGAGAGCATTTCTGGTCAAAATAATTTCTTTGTTCCATGCCACAGACATCCTTTCAAAGTCTATTGAAGAAGCAAGCAGGAAAACGAGCTGTTTGGGAATATCCATTTGCTGTCGCTGGTGTAAATATCACATTCATGATCATGCAAATGCTTGATCTAGATGCCAGTAAGGGGAAAAATACATCTCAAATTTGTAAAATTTGACAAATTACATAAATCTCTAGGCAACTGGCTAATGTGAGATCAACTATATGCAGCAAAACCCAGAAAATTTGTTAGAGCTGTTTTTCTACAGATGTTGTCCGGTAAAAACAATATCACTTTCATGATATGTACATCGATTTATTTATTTATTTTTAATGCTTCAAAAATAAGAATCTTGATGCATTTGCAGAGAACGAGTGGGCCTTTGACCTGCTATATTGTGTGGCTTTCGTGATAATGGATAAACTGTGGCTGGAGAAGAATGCAACTTACATGGATTTCAATGTAAGCAACCTTGTTCTAATCTTCATGTAGTTAAATCCACTCGTTGAGATTGTAAATCGTTGGAGTAAATCTTTTACCATTATTACCAATTTTCTCTATTTAGGACAGTGGACAGTGCAGGTCCTTAAATTGATAATTTCATAGTTTCAATCCACATTCTCATTTTATTGTGATTTTTCACTTGTATGATTCTTTTCTTTTCTCCCAAACATATGTACCTCAGGAGATTATGAAATTGGCAAGATCTCAGCTGGAGAAAGAACTTCTGATGGAAGATGTATTGCGAATCGAGGACATGCCTTCCTATACCCTTCTTTGTTAAATGTAAACTGACCTAAAACATCGAGCATGTTTGGTACATAGCATTGGTCAGCACTACACATAGTACAACCCACAATAATTTAACTTCTTTCCCATGTTTAATCCTATCGGCGTCTTCGTGTTCAGTGTACCAAACATGTTTGAGAAATTTAAATATGAGTTAATTTTTTTTTAGCTAATACCATTTTTTTTAGCTTTGCCTTTGTTTTTCTCATTCAGGCAATAACATTAACCACGTTGTTATGTAATACATGAAAAGCTAATGATCCCGATTTGTTTAGATGTTATGTTAAATGTCCTCGTAGACATACTGGAAGTTGTTAAATGCTTGAGAATATTATGCAAGGACAACAATGTCACTCGTATATCATATTTGTACATCATATTTGACATCATCTTTGTTGGCAAGATTTGATTGGTGAAAAAACTATTTTTTTTTTAAACTGTTCAACAGTGTGTTGTTACGTGACACAATGTAAAAGATAATATAATGTATTATGTACTTGTATCATGATTGATTATGTAAAGACATATTTAAATTTTATTGAGTCATTGTTTGACAATCATTATTTCAAAATTATTTAATTCTCATACTCATTATCAACTATATATTTATACAATAAAATATTTTGTACATAAGCCTCAAATTTTTTTCTATTTTTTAATCACGCATTTTTCAAAAAATTACTTTTCAAAGCTCTATTTTATCAAAATAATGGTTGTCAAACGGGCTGATTGCTGAATATCTTTAAGATCAAAGAAGACGAGATCTTTTCAAATTGCTATTATGACGTTGATTGTATTAAGCTCCATGTTTTATGGTCTGGTTTTATCCATGATTATGAGAAGCTAGCCCCTATTTGGTTTATATAGAAAACACATTTTTAATAAATTTTGATAAAGGTTTATAGAACGTGTGATTGGAAAGTTATGAATCTCATGAAATGTGTGGTTAAAATTAATCGTTGGCTTTGACTGGTTTCTTTGAGCCTCATTTTTTTTTTGTAGAAAGCATTTTGAAATAGTAAATTGACAGAGAATGTGTTGCTAAAAATGACAGTTTTTGGGTTGTGTATAATATTATTTAATTGAAGAATGTGTAGTTGAAAATAAAAAAGAGAAAAATGTATTTTTAAAGAATGGGGATCAAATAAGGTGTTGTATATTTTAGCTCATGTTTGGCTCATTAAATTAACATTCATTTTTCTTGCTATTTTTATCCACCACACATTCTCTAATAGAGTAATATTACACATAAACTTAGGGCTCGTTCGATAGAAATTAAAATCGGATTAAAATTGAAAAACTAGATGTTATTGTTGGCTTTTATTAGAGAAGTGTGATCCAATAACGGCCATATTTTCGATTTTAATTAAATTTTAATCCCTACAGAACGACCTTAAAAACTTTTATTTCTTTTTTAACCACACATTTTTCAAAAAACTAATATTCTCCTAATTATAATTTGAAAAGTTGGAGCCCAATCAACTTTTTTAGTTGACCTAAACCAGCGTAGTGTTGTGGGATGTGGATGTGTATTTGCTATAATCAAAATGGGTTGAGCGACATGAGTGAGACTAAGGTGCCGTTCTTTTTGTGTTTCAGTTTTCTATTTTGAGTTTTGA
>CAIGRS010005512.1:0-11957 GCA_903798395.1 Fraxinus floribunda
TTTGTATGCATTGAATTAATGTTATTCGACAGTTAGTTATTTATATATTTTTGAATTGAGCTACGTTAATTTGTAAAAGTTACGAATGAAATGTCATTAGTTATATTCATGTGGTGTTGCTGTAAATGTTTAAAAAAATTAATTATGGTACGGAACCGAACTCGAACGGTTTCATAATTATATTTGGACCCGACGGTTCCATTTATTAAATACCCAAAAAGTTTGGAACCAAACCAACCCACGGTCAGCCCTAGCTACGAGCCTAATATCCTGTCATTCGTGTAGTGGGGATTGGATTAAACTATATGTACAGGAAGAAATTTGTCAGAAGTTTTACACTCACTCACATGTGGGTGGGGCCTATCGGAATAAAAAATTAAAAAAAAAATCTACCAACCCCCTACATTGTGAGTATCTGATTTTGTTATGTGAAGCATGATTCGTGGGGATTTATCCTTTTAAATGTTTGGCAAAGGTATGACCGGGTTCTCTTGATTTTAGGAATGTTGGTCGACCGACCAACACAAGCTAGCTCGTTTAAAAAAGCCAGCTCAGCTCGTCTTATTAGCTCATACATTAATGGAATGAGCCGAGCTGGCTCACGTGGGAAAATCCTCACTTGCCTCGCTCAATTTTCCATATCTCTAATTGATTTGTAGATCATAAGTGAAGTGGTAATATCATGGGCGTGAGGGTTTGTAATTTTCGAACTTTCAAGTCAAAAAGTAAAAAAAAATAAAAATAGAATTTATTATTATCTATGAGTTATGATTATTCACAAAATAATTGCGCAAAATATGGCCCTTGTGCGATTCGCTTTCTAGCTTCTTCTTCTTCTACCATTTTTTTTCCTTGTGAAGAGCATCTTCAATTGATGATTTATGTGCTCAAATGGTCATTTTTCACATATTCTATCCACTTTACCTTAAAAAACTCAATTTTATAAATAAATTATTACAATGTCTTTACTTTTAAGTAATTAAAAATCAAATCAATGGAATCCGTGAAAAATGACAATTTGCACAACTGTAGGTTAAGGACATCCGTGCCAAGAAAAAATGTTAAGGGACCGAAATTGCACAAACATCGTATGTTAGGTACCATTAGCGCCAAATTCCCAGATATTCACACTATTTTGTATACTATCATTTTATTTATTTATTTATTTTTCATGCTTGATACACTTCTCAATAAGTTGGAAGAATGTGGAATTCTATTGCTATGTTTTTATCTTTAAATTTTAAGATTTTTCATCTCAATATTTACATACAGTAAAATCTCTATAAAATAATATTGTTGAGACTAAGAAAAATTATTGTTTTAGAAAGGTTATTAATTTATTGATAAATAAATATTTATTAATTTATCGAATATTTTATACTTTTATAACTTGTATTATATTTTTCTATAATACATGTAAGTACACACCTACATACATTAAAGAGGAAACATTAATGTACATGACTTCAAAATTTAGTATCTTGAAATGTTAATGGTTCAAGTTATTTCATGTACAGATGAAATAAAATTTCTACACTAATTAGTTTTAACTTAAGACCCCAAATCATTCAGAATTTCATACATTTTTTCTACTATGACGCTTCATTTGAAATATGTCAAAAAAAATATACAAGATTCAGTCAAATGCAGCTATTAAAAGTAAATGAAGATAAAGAAATCAATAGATTGTGTGAAATTGTTTTTGGTCTATGCTATAGAAATGTGATGGATATCGAGCACCTTTTAAACTATTCTAGTAAAATGATGCGGTGATGAAATCTCGTATTAATGAAGATATGATTGTTACATTAAAATTGTCAAACGGATGAGATCGTTGACAAGTAATAGAAATTAGTGAGTTTCGACTTTATCGTTCCCACGAGCAATAAGGTTTAATATCTAGTTCAATAATTTTATCAAATTCGAAATCTTATAATATCAAAAGAGATGACTTGTATGTTTTTTATACTAATCATAAACTAAGAAAGCAAATAAAATATTTATCTAATATTTAAATGCTTGTATAGGAATATTGAATCCTTATATTGCCTTATAATTCAATTCTTAATTCTTAGTCTAGTAAACCCATGCATTCAAGATAATCGACAATCCACTTTTATTAAATATTCTTTTTGAAAATATATTAAACATATGTTTAATACGACCCAGATCATATTCTTAGCCCGAATTCATATGAAAAACATACATTAAATTAAAGATTTACTATACATGATTGCGCATGCCATAAATATTATTCCTAATACACATTATTAATTTAATACGTTGGCCCAAGTCAAGATCGAAGAATTTTATTATTTAAGCAAGATTATTAATTTATCGAACATTCATTTATCGAAATTTACTATAGTAGAAAAACCTACAAGAAAATAAATGTTAGTTTTTATAGTAAATCCTTCTTATCCAACAATATGCACAGCAAGTCACAAATGAGATATGAATAAATAGATCGTGGAAGAAATTCACTTATTGCACTTCATTACGAGACAAGAAAGATATAAATGCCAGTTGTTGAATCTAACCATTAGAAATAAGCCCTTATTTGATTTCCATTTTTTAGAATAGATTTGCAAAAAATAATTTTTTTGGAGAATGTTAATTTGAAAAATAGAAAAGATTTGGGTTTAAAATGCAAAATTATTTTTGCTTCGTTTGATCCTCATTTTTTTCATACTTATTTTCAAACATGCATTCTCACGATAACATAATTTGGTGACGCTTTATTTACTGCAAATTTTATCATGAATATAATTCCTTTTAAGAGTTCTAACAAAATTCCCTTACGAAATTTGGCAAAAAAGAATTCCATCATACAAAATGATCAAAGTTTAGCAAATGGCCTTATTCCTTTACCTAAAAGAATTAAACCCTGTCATAAGATAATCGGTGTAGCACATACGTTTATAGTTGTTAAATCACACGATATATAATGTGAAAAGATTGATAAATTGAAATGTAACATTTTATTTCAATAACAATTCTTTGTACACGATATTTATTTTCTACTTTTATCAAGACTTTTGTTGTTGCATTGAAACTCAATGAAAAAGTGCAACAAATAACTGCCTTTGGTAAGTTGAGAAAATCATTATCTATGTAAGATTTTGCTCTATTAGCAATTTGGATCAAGTATTGTGCAAATCGATTGTTATTTTGAACACATATGTTTTGATTTAGTTGCAACTTTTTCTTTTTCCCCCAAAGATACGCTTTAATCAAAGTTTAGTTAGTTGTTTGTTGTCTTGTTGCTCTTTGGTCATCAAGTACTACTTGACGAAATTCTTCTCCGAATACAAAAACTTTCCACCAAATAGTTTTGAATTGTCCAAAATATCTCTTAAAGTTTTATCAACGATTTCTATTGTATTTTTATTGGTCATTGGTGCTCCAATTAAATAAATATATGTTTTCCAAAACTTCACAACTTGTGAAACATTCCAAAAATAAAGTTTGGTCCAAGCGCAATCGTTGATCATGATGTCATAACAAAAAAAATTAGTAGGTGAATCCGCTTTATTAATGTCACAAACCATATGACTTTTCTTCTGATTTCTCTATTCCTTTATAAATTCAGATGTGCTTGTATTAGTTTGTGTCTGATTGCTTAATTATATTTGGTAAAATTTTTTTGGCAAGATGAACTTCGTAAATGTTTTCCACAGGAGTCTCGAGCCTCGGTACAGGAAGATGGGTGCAGTGGGTTGATGGCCAACACATAACTTTGTTCAAACTTGGAACCGAACAAAATGACAAAAGAGGGTTAATGTAGCCAACTTTGAATTTATTGTGAATAAGACTTATAATGTTGTTGTCTGGGCTACAGGGATAAAAAAAAAAATGGAACATTCGATCTTTTGTTTCCATGTGTCAAGTGAATCTTGTTTTAACTTATTCCATCTCAAAGCTGCAAAAAACAATCAATTATAGAAAAAAAAAAGTAAAAAAACTTTGGGAAAAAAAAATTTATAGAAACCATATATAAGCCCACTCTTATTTCACAAAATTTTCCAAATTGTCAATGTTCAAGTGCTGATATAAGCACGAAATATGTTTTACTATTATTATTTTTAAGCCAAACAAACAATGCAAAGACAAATGAAAATATTTAACGCTTGAAATTACACAATTTCAAACATTTCAAAATATTTTTAGAACTACACAACATGCTTAGCTAATTTACCAAAAAATTAAAGGGATACAAATTGTGTTATAAATTTAAATAATAATTGTATGGTATGTCTAATTTTTATTTTTTTTTAAAATTCTAATAATAATCGAAGGATCAATTGAGAATTATACAAAATTGATGAGAATATTATTGTATTTCAAAAGTTTCTCCTCAATCCCCACTTTTTAAATATTGTAGAATAACGTTAAATTCCTGGGAGATATATTTCTTTATAATGATAAAGTAGGTGAGACTGGTACTTATTACCAAGAATGTCATACTAGTTCTTACAAAAAAGAGAATACTTGATGAATCATCCACTTCAGGCGTTCAAGAACAAAACTTGGAACTTAGAAAATGAAGTAGAATTAAAGAACTTAAAAAAAATTTGAAACAAATTTTATTAGTTTCTTGACAATTGGTGAACCATAAACTTAAAGAAGTTAAGAATTCACCTGTGGCACCTTTAGATTTATTTCCCAGTACTAAGCTAATAGGCAGGGGCGGATATGAGGGCCTCCGCCGCTTTATAATGACTTGTCTGGGGTTCACCGACTCTCTAAATCGGTTGAGGTTCTATGTGCGAATGATTCGGTACTCTTCTTGCTTCCTCGCCCTATCACTCTCTAAATCGGTTGAGTTTCTATGTTCGAATGATTCGGTACTCTTCTTGCTTCCTCGCCCTATCTCGCTAGAGGCATCTAGAAAAAAAACGGCGGATGCTCCAACCCAACTTTTATTTTCTATTATAAAAAACATATTTTATGAGAATTATTTTTTTTGTGTTACTTTTTTACATATTAGCTTAGCTCAAAAGATTTTTTAGTCCACTCTGCCATTGCCAATTCGTTTTTAAACAAAAGCTGTGAACCAATGGTTCGATAGACAAATATAAAGCACTAATGGTAGCTAAAAGGTATAGACAAAGGAGAGGTTCAATTATTTCGACATTCACTCTTCTATGTCTATAATGACATCAATTAGGATGCTTATTTTTATAGCTTCTTTGTATAAGATGGATGTACAAACAATATTTTTAGATGGAGAATTCAAACATGCTACATGAACACACTTCCTTACATCTTTCTTTACACTTTTTCACATGACAACAACTACACTCTTGATTTTAAATTCATTCATCACATCAGTGAACAGATTTTTTCCACCTAGGAGAGAATGTCAACCATGTTGTAAGAGAGGATGTACATAGCATTATTGTGGAGAATTAGATGAGAAAATGTTCATGGAGCAAATCAAAAGGTTTCATAGGTGAAGGTCAAGATAATAAAGTGTGTAAACTTGTTGAGTCTTTGTATGGATTTAAACAAGAATCAAAATAGTGGCATGAAAAATTTGACCATACAATGTTGTCACATATGTTTAAGATTAATGAGTGTGATAAGTGCGTGTACATAAAGGAGAATAATAAGTCTTGTGTAATTGTTTACCTTTATGTTGATATCGAACTTATAATGGGAATTACTTATTAAGGATGTAATTATGTCTACAAAGAAAATGTTGAATTCTAGTTTTGACATGAAAGACTAGGGTCCAACTGATGTTATATTGGGAATTCAAATTAAAAGAAATTATTAAGGCCACATAGTTACTCAATCTCATCATGTAGAGAAAATATTACATAAATATGGTCATTTTAATTGCAAGTTTGCAATAACTCCTTTTGATGCAAATTAAAGAAATTGCAAGATATGTAGTATCGCAGTTATATTCTCAAATAATTAGCAGTCTAATGTATTTAATCAAAGCTAATGGGCCGAATATTAGTATATAGGTTTAGTAGATATACTCGTAATCCTAGATGTGATCGTTAAGAAACATTGATCAGTATCTTAAACATACTTTAAATTATGGATTAGAAGTATCCACTGATTCTTGAAGGATATAGTGATGATAATTGGATTTCTAATAGTACAAAAACCGTATCAACTAATGGATATATATTTAAATTAGGTAGAGTTGCAATTTCTTGGAGTTCTTCTAAACAAACGTGTATAAAATGATCCACATTGGAGTCAGAATTTAGTCTAAGCCAGTGACAACTCTGTATAGATTGTGATAGCTTGGCAGCATAAGCAAGAATTTGTCAATAATTTCTTTAATATAGAATGAGTTGAACTACATGTCTAGTTATAGCGTAACTAAAATGATACGATACAGAAATCATAGACTACAATTTGTCAATTACGATTTTAGCCCCCGTTTGGTGGCCATTTTTTATTTTTTTGAAAAAAAAAATTGTTTTGAGTACTGAATTTTTGGAGAATGTATTGTTAAAAAAATAGGGAAAGATTTTGAGTTTACATGTAGAATATTTTATTGTGTGAATGTGCGGTTGAAAATGAGTACGTAAAAAAAAGTTTTAAACAAAATGGGAGACAATTACATGTGCTTAATGACAGTTGATGCCTATCTATTAATTATTGTACCACAAATATTCATCCTAGAAGTTGTATCTGTCGAAACAGTTATTTTAGTATCTACACATATGGATAGAAAAATCCAGGTTTCATATGGATTATTAATTATTGCACTACAAATATACATATTGATAGCAGAAGAAAAATACAAAGTTCAAGTTGGACTAGAAATCTAGTGCTAGAATTCTAACAGATTATTTATCATGAAAGACAGACACTTGAAAAACTTTGAGCACTGAGAAAGAGTGAAACACTATTTTATTACATTGCTCTTTGCAAGTCTCCTTTCTAATCCAATTCAGTATTTTTTATACACACAGTTATATATATTTATCATCATTCTCTAGTCTCTTATTTTTATATATGTATGGATTTCTCTTTATTTGGAAAATGGCTTTTTTCTTTTTTCTTTTTTTCTTTCTTTGTGTGTACCTAGTGAAAAGGATTTCTAAATTGTAAGGATTTAAACTTTATCACATTGTTTTAGAGGAAATTAAGCAAAGATCTGTGATTTAAAAGAATATTCCAAATTTACAGTTAGTCTTTTTTTTTTTATTAGTAATAGTTAATGTGCGCGATCCTTTTTATTGCCTTCATTTCCTAAAACTCCCTTTTTCATATATGTCTTCAAGTCCAGACGAACACGTCGCCATCTCCGTCTCCATCAAGAAGTTGCTACAATTGGCGCAATCCACCTCCGGTTAGGAGCTTTTGCATGGTAGAGCTCATGGCGACAAACTGGAGGAGAACCATGTATTGATAGTGGTTGTGATGACTTTTACACAGACTGCGATCGAAAGTTATTACACGGCAAGTATGAAGGCGTTGTGGTTCAGCACGACGACAGGGTGTCTTAGCCTCTCGACATTTGTGTTGGCGATAGTGGGTGATGATGACAATAACAATAATACTACATAGTATGTAACGCGTGTTACACAAAAAAAGTGTTAACACATGCTGCCGAGTACAATTATATTCATTATGTTTCACTCGTGTTTTTAGAATCGATATGCTATTCATATATTTAATCAATAATGCTCTTAAGTGGTTAAAAAGTAGGAATTTTTTTGGGTTTATGTGAAAAATATTTTATGTCAATTACAATTTTAATGAGAATAGATGTCTATCTATTCAAGTTGGTTGCAACTAAATATGTTTCAGATGATCCTTATTCTTGACTAACTGTGTATCTGCAACTCTTGTGATGAGCATTATCTTCAGTTGATTGAAGATAATCTTCAATTTAGTATTATCCTTAACAATTCTTCGCAAGATGGAGCACCACCGAAGGTTTCTATCATGGGTAGTAGGTGAGTAAATTTGGCAGTAGACTATAACTTAGTAAGAGTATCGAATAATTGATCATAAATGATAATCAATAGTAATCTACTTCAAGTGGGAGAGGAGAATTGGATTGACCGAAAGATATGTAGCTCCAATGTTGTCATAAAATATGGTAGGCCGATTTGGAAGCTGCGCCTTGAGCTCCTGTAATAGATTTTCGATCCATAGAACCTCAAGTGAACAAGAGGCGAGGGCACGATACTCAACCTTAGTGGATAGTCTAATAACTGTATTTAGCTTTCCAAAACACCGAAAAATAGGAGTACCACCAAGATAAACAATGTAAGCAAAGGTAAAGTAATGGCCACCATGATTACCAGCCCAATCGACATTGGTAAAGTCTGCCAAGCTAATGTTGGATTTTTTTGCAAAAGATGAATCTATGATGTATTGTATGTTTGAGATAGCAGAGAATTCTTTTGACAGCAAACCAATGATTATTTAAGGGGCAGTGCATGAATTGAGATAGTTTATTTACATCAAAGGAAACATCTAGACAAGGGGAAGAGAGGTGTTGGAGGGCACAAGAAAATTGTCGATAGAGAGTAACATCAAATAGAGGGAAACCGTCATGAAGGATGAGAGAAGCTTTACTAGAAATATGAGTGACGTATTCCTTGGTACCGACCATTTTGGTCTAGAATCAAGACCCTTGTATTTAAGTTCCATCACTATTTTTTACAGTTTTTTTTTTTTTTAATTCACTTAATCATGCACAACAGAATATAAAATAATTTCAATTCCTACCAAAAATCTTCTTTGTGTTTAGAAAGAAACTGTGATAGGAATTATACCTTTTGTAAATTCTAAAAACTCTTTTGCTGATCTTAAAATACGAACAACGACGATCTGCAATTCATAATTGTCTAACCTCTAATGGAAATCCACATAGGGAACATTGAACAAGAATTAGAGAATTAGAGTTTCTGTTTTCTTGCACTAATAAGATAATGAATTGTGTTTAATTTTTCTAAAACCATGATAACTTATTAATATGAACTCAAATGGGCTCCAATATTTAATTAAGTCTATTAATCCAATTAATTAAATTTGGTCCATGAATTTATTAATCCAATTAATTATTCCGGCCCTATTAACAAGCAATCTAATTAATTAATTAATTTCTTTCGATTCTCTTTTTGTGTGTGGCACATTAGTTTTTCGATCATGATTCATAACGACGTGAATTATTATTTTGATATAATTAAATCGATAAGTTAAAATACTTATTTCAATTTATTATCAATTCACACATGCCATTCCAAATTAACATCT
This sequence comes from Fraxinus floribunda, assembly GCA_903798395.1. Lineage (NCBI taxonomy): Eukaryota > Viridiplantae > Streptophyta > Magnoliopsida > Lamiales > Oleaceae > Fraxinus > Fraxinus floribunda. Next base: position 9,244 of record CAIGRS010005512.1, read on the forward strand.
ATCAATGTATCAAAACAATACATATGACGAAAAATGTCAAGATGATATGACAAAATCAAAACTTGTTCGTTTATCGTGAAACTATAATCATTTCATCAATATGATCCAACTAATTATGAGATATGGATATGTGTTAAGCTCAATTATCGATCATATCTTTCATCCCACTATTAAGTCAATATAAGTCGAAAACTATTTTTCGACTTATGAGTACACCTTGGCTAAAGATTTCGTTATTAACTTAATTGAATGAAATGTAGATCATAATCTCTTACTATTTAAAAGCGACGAATCATGTGTTGATCATTCACAATCTTTATATATATTTTTGACATACTCGAACGATGACATATTAGCAACCTTTGATAGAGTAACATCCAACATCACCAAAGTACGACTATCCTCATATAAGACATTATAATGACATCAAGTCGAAGGACCAGTTCCACTGCCGAACGTTGGAGATTAACCACTGACACTCACATAGTTATCCATGTGGAATCTTCCCACCTTGTCTCTAATGTTTTGTTTTATAACAAAACATCCACGTATTCATTTAAGTGACCCAACTTTAACTTGTGAGATCAGTTATTTACTTCACAAATAAGAAATGTCACATGTGATGGTCTATCCGTAATAACGATGTCTATATCTTGTTATTACTTACGATCATGAATAATTTAAGAACCGGTCATTTACAATTTGTATCTCACAATCACAACTCTTTGTGATTTAACAAATTACCCAAACTTAAATATACGAAACCTATTATTTAATTTATTAGAATATGAATTCAATTAAATAATAAACTTGTCATAAATGGAATGCATCAATTATATATTAAAAGTATTTGTGTCAAAATTTGATTTGACTTTGGGCATAACACTTATAGTTGTAAATGTTGAAACAGTTTTGTTAGTATCTAAATGTATGGATAGAATATTACAGGTTTCATGTGCATTATTAGTTATTGCACTCCAAATATTCACATTCATACAAAGTTCAAGTTGGATTAGAAATCTAGTGCTAGAATTCTGACAACAAATAATTTATCTTGAAAGACAGGTACTTGAAAAACTTTAGGCACTAAGAAAGAGTGAAATACTATTTTAGTACATTGCTCTTTGCAAGGCTCTATCTAGTCCAAGTCAGTATTTTTTATACATACAATTTTATATATTTATCACTCTAGTCTTTTATATATGTATGTTATCTTTATTAATTGTTCGGAAATTCCAACATTAAAATGTTTAATGTTAAGGTTAATTTTTGGCTATTGTTGTCAGTTTGTGTAAAATTTCAAATTGGTCATTAAAGTTTTTTGCGACACATTTAGTCAATAATATTTAAACTCTCTCACGAATTGGTTGGAAAAAAGTCGTGGTAATGAATGAAATTGATTTATCTTTATTTGAAAATTGGTTTTTTATTTTTTATTTTTGACTTATTCTTGTACAAATGCATTCTTATATCAATCTTCTCTTAAAAGAGGGAATCATTCATTTACTGTTCATTCTGAACGTATTTTTCTCTTCCCATTTTATCCCTCTCATCCTTTTCATAAGAAACAAAATGCTTCCAGAAATGTAGGCGATGAAATGTCATGAAAACGCTGTAACAAAAATTAATCAAAGTGTAGAAGAGAAAAAGGAGAATCAAATTATGAAGATTTGGTCAAAAATATAGGTAGTGAAAGGCGGTGGTTGTATTTTCCTTAGGCGGTGGTTGTATTTTTCCTATTCTTTGCATTTATATACAACAACAAAAAATCTTTTTCTTCTTCACCACCGAGAATAGGGAACAAATGTAAAGCTTGGGAAAAAGAGAAGAATAGAAAAGGGAGAATACTATCAGGTAAAATAAATATAATGAATCTGAATTAGTTGAATTAGTTGTGTATTTGCTTACTGATTACTGATAATTCAATCTGAAGTGTAAATTTTTGGAGATTATTGTGATTTTGTAGATGAAATATATGGGTTAACTTTGAGCATGTGGATTTGCTGATTACTGATAATGAAGTATAATTTTTTGGAGATTATTGTGATTTTGTAGATGAAATATATGGGTTAACTTTGAGCGTATATTTGGTTAATTCAAGTTAGAAATATAAATAAAAAATATAATATTAAAGATAAATGATGGGATTACACATGAGTATGTGTTTTTGCTTTTGTTTTAGATAAATTCCGTATAAAAATCATGATATTTTAAAATTGAATAATTTGAAGACACCGTGTACGCTTCGGAGACACTGAGAATGTGTCACCGCACAATGCGGAGACGTGTCGTTCTTTTTTTCTTATTTCTTTGTCAAAATCACACAATCCAGAGCAAATGTGCTCCGCCGCTCCGTGTGCGGAGCTACCCCACACATTACGGAGCAAGTTATTATTTTGTTTTTTTTTCCTTCAATTTATTTTATTTTTTTTTCTTTTTTTAAGTTTTTTTTGCTTCATTCCATACTTCTTAATTCAAAAATATTAGAAAATATTCAATTATATTCATACATAAAAATATTCAATTTTGTACATACATAAAAATCAAAATTCCTTTCGAGGGCGCTGCCCCCGAACCCTCACGAGGGGTGCTGCTCCCTCGACCCCCGCCACCTGACCGACAAGTTGATCCCCGTAGGGCAATGTACTCGTCAATTCGATCAAAAAATATGTAACTTATTTCAATTTATTTCGTACACTTCGATTTTTTATTTT
>CAIGRS010005535.1:897-14926 GCA_903798395.1 Fraxinus floribunda
TTTGGATATTGATGTGGTTATTTTAAGTATTGTTTGTTTGGAATTATAAAATTTTGAATTTGTATTTAATTGAGAAAATTTTGGTTTAAAAAAAAATACAAATGGGGCAAGACTCCGCCCCGCCCCGTCTAAGGCGGGGTGGGGCGCGGGGCAGAGCGGGGGATTGGCTGGGCGAGGATGCCCCGCCCCGTTGCCATCACTAATTAAAATGAGTGATTTTTTTTATTTTTTTTTGTACCCAGGTATCCCAGCTTAGCTAGACTAATTTCCTGGATCACAAGCCACCGGCCCTTCAGTAACTAGCGAAGGTAAATCGCGGGTTATGCCCAAGTTGACCAGAGTTCGAGCACCCCTTATACTCCTGACCCCAATGAAGCCTTCCTTTATGGTTATTACATCACCAAGCTGCTTCAACCAATATTGATTATTACATCACTCAACTGCTCCAACCAGAAATTGAACTCCTCACGCTGAGATTGCAAGTCCAACAATGTCTTTCCTTTGCCAACTTGGATGTGCCCAGGGGAGCATGAGTGATTTTTAAATATATCTTGAGGGGCAAAAGAAATATAGATTTTCATATGTTGGTACTACTAGTCTTGACATAACACACATTTTGATTATATGAAAATTTGAAGTCCCGTTCTGCAAGAGAAACTGAAGCAAAATTATCATGTGAATCGAGAGTTCATGTTTAGAAAAATTCTCTGGTTGACTTTTGAAGGATTACATGGCGAACGTGATCTCCCGATTCATAAGAAAGAAACCTCAAATGAAATTCACGAGCTGAGGACCATACTCGCAATTTTCACTTTGAGCACAACCCCCCAACCCTCTATCCAAAATTCAATTAATAAATTGAACGCCGTCTCACAATTGTCTTCAAAGGACAAAGGATCACCTTGTTTCTCAAACACAATCTTGGAGCATTCACGCATATCCAGGAATATTCATAATTAATAAAAGCTCATAATCAATAAGAAAAATAATTTTCCCTCGTTGAAACCTATAATTTAATAATTTTACAGCACAATCACCTATCAAATCTTATAAAATTTCTACACTTTTCTTTTCTAGATCCTGATTGATTCGAGCATATAAGCCAATATTGAGTAAAAAAAACTTCCCGTAATCCCGTGTGCACCATCCAAACCTATCTAAGCGAGCACGGATGTCAGTAGAAATATGATATGTATGTGGGGGTGGAGGTGAGGCCAAATATCATTTTTTTACCATTTTGTTATCAAGTTGAGAAAATGTACCGTTGAGCTTGGCTAATATCCTGCAACAGTAGGAATATGGAAGTAACAAAATATGAAATTTTAGTACAACCACCTTAGTAAGTAATAAATAAATCTTATTGACAGTTGAGGAAACATACTTAATTGAATCCTTGATCAGTTCAAATGGGTTGTCCCCTAAGTTAACGAAAACTCCCTCCAAACAAAACAAAATCAGGGGGAGACCCTTATATTTCCTGGATAAATCAGTTAAACTAAGACTCAACCCGATGCGTTCGGGAAAAGGATTTGCGAAACATATAAAGAACCAGCCACTTTAATAGGTTTGTACCAATGTGTCAAAACACAGCATAAGACATGACATGTTCGTGGTATTAAATCAATCGGAGATGACTCGTTGGCGTCTTTTTAAAGTACAATCATCATCAATCTACTATTCCAAAATACATTCTTCCAAAATAATGTGGCTCAAACACACCCTAACTAAACATTTCCTTCCTTAACAATTTTTAACATTTATTATATACATTAAACATAAAGTACAATCACTATCTAGGGTACAACTTTCATATACTTTTCCTAAAACTAGTGAAGACATAAGCCATCAGGATATTGTAACTTGAAAGATGATATCCAAAACCTCCATCTCAATCACCAAAATTTTTATATTTTTTTTTAATAAAAAAAGACGTGAAAATAAATAAATGAATGAAGACAAAATCATTTAACACTAGTGAATGCACAAGTCAAACCCACCGTGAAAGCAACAGAAGCAGTGAACAATCCGAGCAAAAAATAATGGACCATGCTACACCAATCGAATTTTTTACATAATCTTTCACACCCTCAACACGTGGCGGCCCCCTATTGGAAGGAAGGCTGGTGTGATCGGTAACAATAGATTTATACAAAAATAATTCATCGGATGCTTCTGGTAATAGTAATACAGGGTGCACAAAACTACCATTACAACAAAAAATTAACAAATAAAACCAATCAAATCCATAAATCAGAAACCCACTACGAATATTTGTAACAATTTGCAAAAGGAATAGTAATCATACGAGTGGTGATTAGAACAATATAAAGGGCCAAGCCTGCAGCCCCAATCTATTTCATTAACTTGTGTTCGTTTAGTAATTTTTAGGTAAGTTCAGTGACCATTTGTGAAATTAACCCTTGTTGCTACAAACATAGGTAACATGTGGAGCTCTATATTTTTCATGCTACCATCTTGTGTCAATTATGATAAAATCATTGCTCATTTTTATAACGATAGGCATGTGTATGATTTTGATTATCATTTAAATTACAGTATCTAGTTAATTTCTTTTGAAATCATGAGTTCTTTGCGATGCGACCAATGTGTGTGCGAGTGTCTGCTATCTTATTTCTTAATATTGCCAAATATATATATATATATTTAGAAGTTTTTATTTTTATTTTTGGATGTTATTGTTAGCATGAAGTCAAAATCTCGAAAATATTTGGAGTGCTTGCTCATGTAATTCCTTTTAGCTATGGTTATCGGCCTTCGTATTAACTTAAAGGATTGAAATGTTAATAAATAACGATTTTCTTCACATTTAACTTTTGATATCCGTATTACACATTTGTGATATAGAAATTGCTTTGCATAATCTATATTCCAATATAGCCAAACAAGGTAAGAGCAATGATCTACACTAGTTTGTTCGATTATGTTTTTATTTTATGACGATGTATGGACCAATTCAAGTTCGACCACCACATGTAGTCAGACAAACTAAGATTTTTGTTGAGTTAGTGGGATATTTTTCTTACAAATTTCGTAGTGAGTTAAATTGAGACGAAACAAAAATTTTGTTCTTCGATGGTGGCAATTAAATGAACAACAATATCCAAATATTATCAATATGGTACATGATCTACTAACAACTTTGGTGTCTAAGCATCGGAGGTTGCATTTAATGCTTGAATAGTGTTATTTTAGATGATAGATATAGATATAGGTCTAAAGAATTTATATTTGAGGCTCTTAAGTGTTTGAAGCATTGATAAAACCCAAAATATGGAATTCAAGATAAGGTTGGAAGTGCAAGTGCAGGTGCTAAAGATTTTCAACGGTTTATTAATTAGCTCTCCTCACCTCATTCAATCTACAGCGAAAACTTGAGTTGAGGTGCTACAAGTGAGTGAAAAAGCACTTCTTGTATGTTTATGACTAGGACTACTGGGGTATCTTATCTCATTCACTCCCCTAACTCTCGTCTCTCAACGTCTGTGCTCAACGGAGTGCTTTCGCCGTTGATGTTCTTTCCGATCTTTATGCATTTCGCTAGATCTTCAACAAGGTGAAAATTCTCGTGTTCTGTATGTACATGTTCCTACGGCTCAGATGAGTATTCTTGTTTATATCGCCACGACTATAAACATTTTCTTGTTAAGATCTTGACATAGTTTCTGATTGAAAATATGTAAGTTTTAAATACATTACGTTAGATTACCTATTACATTAATTTCTTTTTGTAAAAATCACACGAATTATTTAATTATTGTACAAATTTAACTATGTACCACATAGCCGGTCTCAAACTCGAATAAAAAAGAAATAATTTTTACATCCTTAACTTTCTATTATTAAACACATAAATAACATTGATCTTTCATGTTTACCATTTACATATTTTCTTGGCTCTCAATTGTTTTCAAAACAATAAAAATCAAACACAACTCAGTTTTTTTTATAAAAAATAATTGCGCCATATATATATATATGGGTGGATATTGTTATGATGGGGGTATTTATAAGTTTTTACATTAAAAAATAATTAAGACCCGATTTTTAAATTGAAATTTTAAAGGTGGAGAGCACAATCCAACCTGAGAACCAAATTACTACAAAATGAATGGTGAGGACGTAACTGTCAAAAAAAACTTGGACTGCACAATAGGTTGAGAACTTCTGCAGCAACTTTTCTGAATACGAATTTACAGAATTTTCCTCAGTATTAGTGTAAAATCCTACCGGAGTCCCCAATCTTTTTCAAGTGACATCCATAACCTAAATTTAATTTTATAATTCTTCACATTCCACAGAAGGGCTGGCTGCGACAGTACTGTGTCTAGAGCATGAGTTCTCCAAACCAGAAAACCAAAGCTTCCCATGAAGGAAAATCTAACAACAGTAGTACAAAAGCCTATTTCGATGTCTATGGCCCAGAGGTCAATTTTATTTTTTTTTCTCCAGATTTTTTTGGTGTTGTCTCTAGTTCTACTACCCCATAAATTCTTATAAAACCGTTTGTGAATTTTTATGGGATTTATCCATTTTTAAAAAAAAATTTAATGTGGCTGTTATTTTTTCGATTATTTAGCATAGTTATGCAAAGCTATTAAAGTGTAAACCTTTTATTTATAATTCTTTGAAATGCTTCCTCAAATTCATTTGGAGTTAACCACCTTAGATTTTTTTTTTTTATCAATAATTCTTGTATTTATATTTTTGTTTTCAATTCCATTGTTGCAGCTGATAATAAGTAATGATTAGAAACCTGTATGTTAGAAAGCATATGAATTGGGATGCTTACTGTTTGTGATCAACCGAGCCTCTAAATTAGTAAATTATATAGGATAATAGGTGGATAATTTATGCTTGAGCTGTTTGTATCGTGTTCTTGCAATTCAGTATGAAAATGAGATATGGGGTGATGCAGGCAAGAGCTGATGTCGTTTTTAAGCAGCCGGAAGCAAACTCAACCTTGAATCTTCATGTAAGTTTTGTTTTACTATATTGTACTTTTGTAACTTGGGAATCAGTATCCGTTAAAACTATAATAAAAATTTGTCGTTTGATGTGCTGCTAAAGGACCTCCAAGGACTTATTACCTGGGTGCTTGGCGAAGGTTTCATGCCGTCATGGGTTTTTATAAAAGTAAAGAGCTTATTCCTTTCCCCTTATTTGTTTCTCATTTTTGTTTGATATTTATCTGCATATTACTTTTGTACATGTCTGTATGGCGACACCTGTTTATTTATCTTGTTGTTGGAACATAAGAACTGGAAAAAAATCAGCCGCCTATTTCTTTTATGAAATATGCTCAAAAACCCAAAACAACTGTAGTGAATTTATTCAAAGTTGTGCTGAATAATTGTTCTTCTGATATGCAGAACAAGCCCCTGATCTCAAAGATGGTTATGTTATATATCCCTGGACTTGACGCTGCGTTGTATTTGTCACAGTCTAAAGTGCTAAACAGTTTTAAAGAATGTTGTGGAATTCCACGGGCAGTTTTAGCTCTCAGGTTGGTAATATTTAGTACACTTCCTGTATGAATATGTGAACTCTATGATATCCTTTTGTTATTATAGAAAGTCATGGTTCCTTTTTTGTTTTGTGCTAGCTGTGTATCAGATGGAAATCAAACTGTAGATGCACTTCTTACAAGCAGAGTTAAAAGAAAAAGGAACGAAGGGGAACTTGTTCAAAAGAAAATTTCCCAAGAATCTACTCAAGGTTTGTGTAGCATTCAAAGACAACTCTAGTGTGAAAGTTTTACTTGCATTTCAGAAAGAAACTATATGAGAAACTTATATTTAAGGTTGAAACTTATTCAGTTGCCACTAAAGTGGAGTTCACACAAGCACGGATCAGATTCTTCTTGATTGAAATGTCATTTATTAAATTTTGAGGAGTATGAACTAGCAGTTAAAAAATAAAATAAAAGAAGGAAAAAAAAAGAGGAAGGAAAAATTCTGATTTCTTCATTCATTACACATCCTGCAATGCTGCGATGGCTTTGGAAATTTATTCTGGTGATAGTCAAAGACTGATGTTGTGTCTGGATAGACAATGTTAATGATTTCCCTTATACAATTATTTATCATACAGGAACTTGTGCTGGCTCCAGTAGTTCATCCTTTGTTGAGCTCGTGAAGAACTTGCCATTCCCGATTACATACTACACACTCAATGCTAAGGAATTAGAAGATAATGGATACTGTAATCGACCAGGTGTTTTTGATACATCAAATGTTTTACTTTGCTTTTTTTCCATTTCATTTCTTTGTCCAGATGATGCTAGGGGTTAGATAATTCCTCACATTCTCCTACATAATGCAGAATTTCTATCAACGCTTCCAGCTCCTTCTGAAACCCCTCCGTATGAGATGTTGGCACTTGATTGTGAGATGGTACGTCCGTAGGTGTTAATCCTAACTTAGCGTGGTAGAATACTTGAAAGGCTTCTATAAAAAATAGTAGCAGTTTACCATGCACAAAAAAGTAGTTGGACGTCCTTTGACCTTTCTCTTTGTTTCCCTGCCCATTATGACAAGTAGTTGATTTTTGAGTGCATATTCTTTGATTTTGGAAGAAGGTTTTTCTGATGTTTTATTATATTTTTTCAATAATAGAATAGCTTCTTATCTGATTCACCAATATATATATATATATTGAGAGAGAATTTCAGGCATGCTTACATCGTAATCAACTGAAATTCATCAACTGGCTAGCTAATATTCTTCTATCTCATATTATAGGGTGCATCACTTCACTTCTCATTTCATGTCCATTATGTTCTGGTGTTCTATATTTCCATTACCAACAGTTGTTCCTCTTGACTGAGAAGGTCAGACGTGGCTATTCAAAGAAGTGGACTGTCCCTTTTCTATTTACTTTTTCTGCTGTTTGGTTGGACTCTTTTGTTTGGTTCTGCATGTGTCTTAACACTGAAAAATGTTATAGTGGATAATGACATGAAAGTAAATGGTAATTAATTTAGTACGTTAATTAGAACATGATCCACTCTTTCTGAGATCTTTGCTTTGTCTTATTTTCCTCAAAATTCTTATGGTTTACATTTTTCTTTGAGAAACAACTCTCAATATGGTCGTCTCAGCTGTGATAAAGCTCGTTCTCTTGGCCTTCTTTTCTTTGGGTTTTATTTTGACACCTTTGCTAACGCCCCAATTTTTTATGCATAGGGATTTCATTTCCTCAGAGTCTATCGAAATCGAAAGATTGTGAAAATCAGAAATCAAAGTCAATTTGGTTTCTAAGCTCTTGCTATGTTGGCAGTCCGATGGGAAAGAAATTGCACACCCTTTCTTTTAAAATATGTTTTGTAGATGACTCAGCTTTATGGAGAAACATTTCAAAGACGACTTCATGGATTTAGGAAACATCCTACTCATCCTATAGCAAATTTATATTTTTCATCTGTCCTAATTACATATGATCTCTGTTGTTGCCTTTCTTTTTATAGAAACACAAAATGCTCACAATTTTGTTCTCTTTGTTATGAAAAGCAACAAAACTAAATAAATGAATACCTGATCTCCCCCTTCCCCAAGCTGTCGAACAAATAATTGAAATACTGATGCTGTTTACACACACTTTCAAGGTTAATACTTGCTTAGAGATGACTACTTAGAAGTTAGAAGCAGGTTTTTTTCATGCGTGATTGTTGTCTAATTTCTGTTTTCTGTATTTGATGTTTTTATTGACTGTTTAAATTTTGAAATTTCTTTTCTTATTTTTCTGGTTGAAAACAAATTGATTTGTAGGAAATGCAGCTTGTACTTTTAACATTAGACTTATTTTGTACGTCTTTGTTATTTTTGGGCTTAATTTTTATTTCATGTTTGTTGAGTTTTTCTTACCAGTGTATTACGAAGGAAGGTTTTGAGCTTACTAGAGTTACGCTGGTGGATGTTAAAGGACAGGTAGACTTTATATTACTGGTTCCTGCTTTCTTCTTCATGATTAACTAGCCGCTGTTCGTGGACTTTCTCACTTTTTTCTCTTCCATCTTCATGATTAACTAGTCTATACTCTCTCTCATTCAGTTATTGTTATTTGTAAGTGTTTAATACTTGAGATTAAGAAAACTATATGCATTTGTCAACGTTATAGGTGGACGGGTATCTTCTTTTCATTAAGAACACTTTTGATTGCCATAGCATATGGTAACACTGTCATTAGTTGAGATGCAGTGGATTTACATCTTGAGTTTGCACTTTTTGTGATGTAATCAAAGCTACGTAATTTAGTCCGCTGATCTCACTTTCCATTTTCTTCATTCATGCTTTGGAAGTAGGAACAAACATTTATGGGTATATTTGAAACTATGATGCTGTGATTTCTCTATATTGCTCCATTATTGAGAGAAATTTAATGCGTCATTATGCTCTCGTACTCTTAACTTTGTAAATCTTTTGGAACAATACTATTATACTGCATTAGGCATTGTGGTCTCTATTTAAGTGTTATCATGAATTCTTTTGCTCACTATATTGATTGACGTTGTGTGGTGCTATCTTGGTTCCATAGATTGTCGTGTGCATCATAGTTTGACATTTGAATTCTGGTGATGCATACCTTCTATTTGTGAGTGAGGCTATTCAATGGAAGTTTTGTTCTTGTGGCACCTATGATTTTTGAGTTTTATTGCGTACATAAAGGTTGAATTCTATCTATTTTTTGCAGGTAGTATTAGACAAACTTGTCAAACCAGCAAATGCAATTGTCGATTACAACACAAGGTACTTCCTCTTGTGAATCTCCACCGAAAAGTTCCTGAAATATCTGGATATATATTTAGGGTATCTAGAGATTTTCTAAAAACTTATTGCTTAGACTTGAACATAAACATGTTCACTAAGTTTTCCTTTGATTGTGGAGCAAGTTAGCCATTTCAGGAAACCTGAGAAATGATTGCCGAAATCAGCTTTATAATGTTAATTCTCTGTCATTCTAGATAATCCTTGATTAAATATTTGCTATGAATTTGTACATGAGAGTGCTTCTTTTGTCTCTCAAAATTTTCTTTGGTTCCAACATGGCACTCAAAATTGTGATATGCAAGCCTCCTTGAGAAGTTTACAGAGAAATTTGTTTATTTGCTCTGTTTTACTGGTTAAGGAACCAGAACTACAGCTCTCTTATAACCAAAGGCTCAAGCTACAAGCTTTTTAGTCTTATCCACAACTGAAATCTGGGTCTGCCACACAATCCTTTTCTTGTAATCCCATTCGATTCACCACAAATCTGCTGAAAGGTCCAGTATAATATTCTTATGTAACCATTTCATGTCGTGTTAATTTTGATCTGTGTCTCTGTATTCCACGCTGTTCTACTGGGACCAGATTACTGTTGTGAATGGAGAGTTTCTTTTGTTCTAGACAAGATAATTCTAACTATCTAAGTTACCATTTCTTTATTTTATTTCAATTAGTACTACTTTCTCCTGTTGGTCTCTATCGTCATTTCTTATTTTATTTTCTTTGTAGTGTGGATGGAGTCCATCTTTAACATCTATATTTCTCCTGCATTCTGCTATTCACTTACATTTTCTTCTCTAATGGTCCAACCCTCACTACCATGAGGCATTTCCCCAATTCAAAATTGGGATCGATGAAATGAACAGGAATGGTCCTGTCTGTCTGATTGGATGGATTTAATGATTCCAAATCTATGTTGGGTTTTCATGTGACAATGGCTTCATTTGTAATGTTATTAAGTGCTATACGATACCCTTAAGCTGAAGGACTTTTCAAGTTCGTTAGTTTTATTTACCTTTTTTGATAAATAGAAATTAGCTTAAGGGAATGTAGAAACAGTAGTTAACTGGGAAGTAACAAGCTGATTTTTGTTCGGCAATTTCTCATTTCCGAGTTATGAGTTAACCTGCCTTTCAGGATACTATTTGTGACAGAATTGAGAAATCTATTAGACTCTATATTTCTTCTGCTAGCAAATTTTATTGCTGTGAGATTTATGTAGTTTTGGGATGTTGCAGATACAGTGGAATAACACTCAAGATGTTGGATGGAGTGACCACAACTCTTGAAGCTATTCAGGTTTATTATGAGCGCTGGCCAGCCTTTTGCCTTTTATTGTTATTTATTATGTTTTGACAATGTTACGCTCAGCTTAAAAGTTACTTTTCTAGCAAGGAAGTTAGGATTCACTTCCTATAAAATCAAGTTTGTTTTTTGAATGTAAAAACAACTATCATTAATTTAAATCTTTGCAAACTACAAATGAAATAACAATAGGAAAAAATCAAACCATAATTTAACACCTAGATTGACATAATTACGAGAAGCGATTTCATGGTCCACTTTATTGACCTCCTGACCAATAAAATCGCAAGAACCACACTGTGTCACTGACATCAGGAAACAAATATCATACAAGATATTTGCATTTGGGGTATGCTGGAAACCAGACTTCATCTTTGAAGAACACGGGAGAGTTGCACTTCACACACTCAAGCTGAATACCCATATCTTTGGTGAAGTTTAGACCATCTCTCATCTCCATAGCCTGCAAATACAGCATCTCCATACTGTTTTTATCCCAAATCACTGCCCCAGTAGTGAAAAAGATTGCTCCCTCCGTCACAGAATTGTCCATATTTAATCTTCAATAACCCATAGAAGGAGGCTTCCATCGAGTAGAAACCATAAATCTTCTTTCCTGCCGTGTTTCTCTACTATCTCATCACAGATAATCAAGTTTTGTTAGTTAAAAAGGTAACTTTTTTTTAAGCTTATCCAAACATGCTCTGTAGACATCTTTCTGTTTGCTTCAGTGTCAGACTATATTTATGCATTTATTTTTCCATTTGCTCAGTAACAGTTGCTTCTATATTCAGGGAGAGTTTCTTCAACTCGTTTACAAAGAGACAGTTCTTGTTGGACATTCACTTGAAAATGATTTGTTAGCATTGAAGATCCGTCATGATTTGGTGATTGATACAGCGGTTTTATATAGGCACCCGCGTGGCCGATCTTACAAAACAGCTTTACGTGTGCTAACGAGGAGATTTCTTTCTAGAGAGATACAGGATTCAGGAAATGGACACGATAGTATTGAAGACGCAAGAGCTGCAATGGAACTGGCATTGCTAAAAATTACATATGGTAAGTCATTTATCTTTTCAGTGCAAGTACATTAAATCATCTGCACTTAAATCTTTGGGCAGATTGTGTTATAATTGGGAGCCTGGGAATATAGTTTTTTTCAATATATATACTATTTCTTTTATTATCATGGAGCAGGGCAGCTGGACAAGGCTCTGCAACAGTATCTACCTAATGTTTGATTAAATAAATATATTCTAGAGGTTTCCATACATCACCAGCAGTGATTCGTCACATTCCCATACAACAAAGGATAAGTTGCACTTGCCATCCCCAAATGTTTATCCCGATTCGCACTTCCCATTGCAACCTTTTTTTTTTATTGACATTAAGCTCCTTAAAGTTACATTCAGGGGCAATTGGTCCCAATCCACGGTTTTTGTCCAAAATAGAAAAATAAATGGAAATATAAAAAGAATGAAAAAAAAAAAAAAATCATGAGTAAAGACTGATTGCGTCTAAAATGGAACAATGAGGAGCTAAATGCCAAGAAAAAGGTTGTATATAAAAGTGAAACTGGGAGTATAAGTCGAAGACTATGTGCACAATTTATCTTATCATATGAAAAACAGGCATTTAGTATTAAACCAGCAAATTCATACCAAATTTAGTGTATTTATGCCCTTGATTTTTGGGGTTATGATATTGTAGTCTGGCTTTTTATAACCTTTGGATCAGCGAAACCATTAAAAAGAACAAGAATATTAAATTAATTTACGATACAAGCATATTCATAAACAAAAGAGGCACGTCTTGGATGCTTGAAGCAACATTCTGCCCATCTTTTTCACTGACTGGATATCATGCTTGTTCTTATGTACAAGTATAAATTCTTGAGTAACATGCTCATAGTTTCTCATTTTTTTGGAGTTAGGGCCTGATTTTGGCTTGCCTCCATCATTCACGCGGAAGAAACTCTTGTCAGTTTTGGACGATTTTGGCAAAGTCTCATCTTTAATTGATAACATATCTATTGTGAAGCGATATGCCTCTGAGGCCTCTCATGCAATTCCAGTATCTTCTGATGATGAAGCTCTTTCAAAAGTGAGAAAAGAGGTATATTCACATTTGTATTTGTTACAAGATAAAACTTTTAAGAGGAGTTGACTACAGGTTAAAAATACTGTCATTCAACCAACCTATAGAATTATTTTACTGGTTACCAAGCTTTTTTCTTTTTTCCCAAACAAGTTGTTGAAATCCCATTTTTTTGTTATAGTTCAGGCAATCTGTCTGCTAAATCAATGGAAATATTAATCAGAATTCAGAAAATATGGCCTGACAAAAAGAATTCATTAGTGCATTGTTTTTATCATCTAGGTGGACAAAAATGCTTCTTGTTGGAATATCTGTGCCTCGAAATGCATAACCGAAAAAATTTTAAAAATAAAAGAAAAAAGCCTATACATGAAAAATAAAATCTCGTAATCTCACCCACCAACTTCCTTTAATTGCAACCACCACCATGTGAGCATCTCCGTCAATTTAGCACACAGAGGTAGACAGAGTGCCTGAACTTAAACATAAACGAAAGTTTGGTGACTAATATGAGGAAAAAAGGTTGTGTGACTAAAGTGTAATGCTGCTAAATTGCCTGACTGATGGTATTTTTCATGCGTAGACTGCTCGTGTATCGTTATCCTATGTTTCTGGTTATCCACAGGTAAAAAATGAGAAGGTGCACTTTGTTTGGGCCCACTTCTCGGAATTGTTCACCTATCTCAAGAAACAAGCAAATGATGATGAGAAGCTAAAGATAAAGCTAGCAGAGATGATATCGTTGCTTACATGTGAGAGACCTACTGATAAAAAAAGTATCAGATACAGTGTTACCTCAGAACTAAAGGAAATACTTAGTCGTATCAATTATAGAGTCAAAAGTGTATACTCCTGTCTACCTCGTAATGCCATGCTCGTTATCTGCACTGGACATGGCGACACAGCAGTTGTGCATAGGTAAGTTGTCGTATCACTTCTGTATGATTCATAAACTGATGGTTTTGCATTCTCTCTCTTTGCATTTTATTTTCCTCGTACCTTTTTCGGTTTTGAGAGTGGAGGACTTCAAAAGCTGTATTGGCTAGTTGAATCTTTGAAGTCAAGTGAAGAAGTGCCCCATCATATATTTAATTTTCTTTAATATTGAACTTAAAATGTAAATAAGTATATGATGCATGATATATTAAGATGGTAACTTTATGATGCTTATCAAAATTTAGTAGGAATCACTAATGCGTCCATGAAGAAATATATAAGCTAAATTAGGACTTTAAAGAGTTGTTATATTCCATTCATAAATGATTTTCAACGGACTATCTGTGTGTAAAGTATCCATTATGTGCTGATCCAACTTTGATTAGAGCGGAAAAAAAAAGAAAGAAAGATGCAACTTTTTTCTCAGATTTTAGCCTTTGTGATTAAAACTCAGTATGTGTTTGATTTCAGAAAATAAGAAGCGACGTGCCAAAAAAGCTTACTCATGCTTTTCCCAGTTCAGAATATTTTGAAAACAGAGGAACTCTTGGAATAATGAATGGTGCTCATTGGACCATGTGCACAAAAATTAAGCAATATGCAGTTTGCATGGAATCTTGCAAGGATTTTATACAACATTTTCCTGAAGATCGCGAGGCAATTTTGGAATCTTTAATTTTCTTTTGTAGATAACCAGCAGGACTTTAACGTCGTGCATCTTTTTCTTGGTGCCTGTTTGGTTTTGCTAAAAATCAGTTTTTTTTTAGTAGATTTTGATAACGATAGATGAAATGGGTGGTTGGGAAATTGATAAAAGAAGTTGGTTCCATGATGTGTGTTTAAAATTAATTGTTGGCTTTGATTTAGACTTTTTATCAACTTTTTTGACTAAACCAAACAGGGGC
>CAIGRS010005561.1:0-15267 GCA_903798395.1 Fraxinus floribunda
TTTTTTTTAGAGATTTTTACGAAAATAGTTGAAGTCTTTTCTTGATTTTCATAAACTTTCATTTTAAAACTTTTATAGAGTGTTGTAGAATTCAAAAGACTTTTGAAGGCTTTCATTTTAAATAGAATTTATGTAGATCTAGTGCAATGTTGTGAAATTATTACATACAAAATGATTCTCACAATCCCTTTTTCCTTCCCCGTCCCCCATATAATAAAAAATTATTTTAAAAAGAATAAAAGTTTAAGACCTTAATTAAATAAATAATAATACATATAAAAAATAATATTCAGTATTATTAATATAATATACATTTATTTAAAGAATAAATAAAATATATATTTAAATTTAATTGAGAATTTGTGTATATAAAATTTTATAATTTTAATTAAAAATAGATAGTTTTCAGAAAAAAATGAATGAAAAAAAGAAAAAAGAAATTCTAAAAATACAATTTAATTCTTTTATAGAAAATAGAAATAAACAATAGTCCCCGTTTGGTGCACATTATTTTTACAAAAATGCATTTTTTTGGTTGATGTGATGGGGAATATGTGGTTGAAAAAGAAGGAAAAATTATTGATATTATGGAAAATATTATTTTATTGAAGAATGTGTGGTTGAAAATGAGTAGAAGAATGAGAATGAAAAAAAAAATGTAGGCCAAACAGGGGCATAATTTAGAAGTTGGCTCCATTACATTTACACGAGAAGAAACATGTTACAAGCTCGATATAATACACACATGTCACGTCAGAAAACAATCATTGATATAATTTAGAAGTTNATATTATGGAAAATATTATTTTATTAAAGAATGTGTGGTTGAAAATGAGTAGAATAATGATAATGAAAAAATAATGTGGCTCAAACAGGGGCTAAGAAAGAAAAAAAAAATAGAAACTAATAAAATCAATAGAAACAAATAAATTTTAATCATAACTCTAATGTGGAAAAAGGAAAGAGAAATATTCAAAAAAAAAAACACATTAATTTTTTTTTTGTGAAAATATCCCAAAATATTGTAATTAATGAGAGACATATTTTGAGATTTTATCTTATTACTTTTGGCTTAAAAATTAGTACAACGAAGACTTTTATAAAAGTCTCTAAAGTCATAAAAATTTGAATACCCCAAAACTTATAATACTTCTAAAAAGTTTTAATTGAAACACCGTAACTTTTATAAACTTTTTAAAAGTCAATTGAATACACCAATAATTTTAGAGAGTCTTCAAATCTATATTTAGTACTCCTAAACTTTTACATTCCAAAAAATCATTAAAAGTCTCGATTGAATACAACCCATTAAATCAAGAGCAAAATAAGCATAATACTGAACCCTCACATTTAGAGGGGATTTTGGGAAAAACACAATTGTTTCTACTCTTAGAACTGGACTGAAACTTTTGTTACGCGAAAATATTTGTTCGTTTTAAAATCATCGTAAATGTACGGTTCATTAACAAGTATTAAAATGGATTTTGATTCCAAGTATCCTTCTCACATGGACTGATTAATTCTAATTCTAATTATTTTGACCTTAATGGAAACAAATAAAGGAAAGTGTTTGTGTTGATGAAATTATAAGTGAATTAATGATAAATATGTAGGTATAAATGAATTAATTAACTAAATGCAAATTGGATATGAATATGATTTGAAGTGTTTTTTAATATGTGATAAATGTACTAGGATCACGAATTCCTAAGTAATAATTTTTTTAACCCTAGTATTACACCTTGATACACGATTGCAATGTTAACAAATCAATGTTCCTAAATTAACTCGAGCAATGTTAAACCTATTATCATATATTCAACTATATTTCTGTGATGGATGCGAACATACGAGAATGAATGAGTTTTTATGAACACTTAAAAATTTATATAATTATAGTGTTATATTTATATCTCTTATCGGACCCTATGATGATTTATATATGTCGAATTTATTTTCCTTCTCTAGAATGCATGAAATAAATCACCAAACTCACATAATTATCATGCACTATAATCAATGAGAAAATAAAATTATATAAATCATTCAAGTATTCCAAAACGTATTTTTTGATGTGAAGAATGTAAAACTAAGAATTAAAGAATCAAATTACATAGTTTATTGTTCTCTCGCACAAATTAATCTAGCCAGCATGGTGGAGAGAAAAAATTCAGAAAAATAGATGAAGAACGATATTACCCAGATTAATCTTCAATTGAATTTTCCTGTTTTTAGAGTTGTTCTTCACGTTCTTCCCTAGCTCTTTGCTCCAAAAATTCTTCAAAATATGTTGTAATGCCTCCCCTCACTTTTGGACGGTCCTAGGGTTTTAAAAGAAGCCCCAAGATTCATTTCTATAAGAGTTGTAATCAAATTAGGAAACTAGAAAATTTTTGCGATTTGGCCTGGGCGGGTGCCCAGTAGAAAATGGGGCGGCCACCCAGGCTAAAAAAATTGCTTCTGTTAAGATGTTGATGGCCGGGCAGTCGCTCGATCGACCAATATAACTGGGCGGCTGCCCAATAGCCGCCGAATTATAAAACTTTCGCGAATTTTCTTTTCAGCCATTTTCTTCATTCTTTGTTCCATTTTGGTCCTTCACATCAAATTACTTCAATTTTAATGATTCAACTTTTACTCAAATGCATATTAATCCTTAAACTTCCATCAATTGGTCGATTATCCTTCTTTCTTTTCCAATTGCTTAGAAACAGATCCAAAACTGAAATAAGATAAAAATAACCTAAGTTAAGTAAAATGCAATAATAAAACGACACAAAAAGTTTAGTAATATGGCACTAGATAAGTGCACAAAAATGCACTTATCAAACACTCCCAAACTTAACATTTGTTTGTCCTCGAACAAAATTCTAACTTAATTCCACATAAAACTGGTTCAACAAAAGATTGGAATTTATCACTAAACAAAATGAACAACTTCAACAGTGCAAAAAATCAAATCAATCTCCACCAGTTATATGCATAACTCGATGTGTATGTGTGTTAACTCATGTAGACATATCAAGCTCATGATTAGCTCAACACCCAAACCATAGTAGTCCAGTATTTCCTTTCTTCGCTCGATAGATACACACCCCAAACTTATTATTTTCACTCAATTTTCCCAATGTGCATTCTAAGTTGAACTTATTCAATTTTTTTCCTTACCATCTCTCAGTTTGGATGGATCGTACTATCATAAGTTCATACTTTAACAAGTAGAGACTCTCCTATTTTTTTGGTTACTTTAACCTTTAAGATTAAGCTAAGTTACTTTCCTCGTATTAAAGGTGTAGTTCTATCAATCGAATGTCTTGGGGCTAAATCAATGCAATTTTATCCGTATATTTATATATGTTATTCACAAATAATTTTTTTTTATATTAACATCTTCTCATTTGCTTCTATATAACCCTTGTAACGAGTTTTAGGTCGATGACTCCCAAGTCAGATGACCATATGACACCAGATTTTAAACCCTCGCATGCTTAATCACTCAAGTTATTCAGGTCCGATAAGATTCTTTTTATTTACTCAAAGTTTAGTGTAATGCCCATTTTTCTTTTATACATCCAGTTTCTAAAACTAACCCCCAACTCAAAACTTGCATCTCATCTTCATCTCATTGGATTTAGTTAATCCACACAAGATAATGTCATGCACAAAATCCCTACTCATCTCAATGTTCCCTTGCAATAGCTCAACCACCTCCAACCTATTCTAAAAATTAGCCATGGCTTAGTACGAAAGAGGTTATTCGGATTTATTCATTATGTTCAACTATTTGTAACTAATGAACCAAATCATCAACTAAATTTGTAAACATGAGTTTCATGCGCGAATTATGTCAAGTTTCACACAAACAGGTATTGATTAATCTAAAAGTGCACTATTTCCATTATTGACAGTTCATACCTATTTCAATATTCAACATCATAGCCAGCAAAGTTATCAAACCCATACAAGCACACAAAATCCTAAATTAATGCTAGAAAATAAACAAATAAACTGACAGTAACTAATGAAATTCTACACAAAAGAATATATTTTATTTTATTTTATTTTTATTTTTTTCACACAATCACACAAAAACTGTAGTAATATGATAAATGAAATATTTCTACCCCCAAACTTATACAGAACATTGTCCTCAATGTTTAAAGAAGAACAAAATATAACTTAACAACACATAAAGTTAAAGACAATTTCACATAAAGATAAAGAAAATGGGGTTAGGAATACTCCCATAATCGATAGAGATGAGAAGGTGAAGAAGATGGATAAAAATAAGTGTGAAGCATGCATAGACTTTTTGTATCCTGTAAAGACGATGAATAACTCAATATTATTAAAAATTATCAAAAATCGGAAAACTCATAATCTAATGCAATAAAATAGAATAAATAAAAGAGAAGAATTGTTAGGTTGCCTCCCAACCAGCTATAGTGTATAGTCTATAACTCGACTTTGCTTCGGTAAGTTCATGGTGGTTTAAATCGAAGAATTACACAAGTGCATTCCTTGCAATTTCCAGTTTTTCATCCTTTTTTAGCTTTCCATATTTTGAATTCTCCGTTCTCATCTCTACCAAGAATTTCCCCAAGTTTCAGTTTTCTCTTCTGAAAATCTTGTTGAAGAGACGGTTCGTCTTCATTGATACACTGATACTCGTCGAGGGCTGATGGTTGTTTAGGTGAATTATATAGTTTTAAAACTTCTTGCTCCCTGTCTACCCTCAGATTAGCTCACATTTCTCCATATCAATCAAAGTTTGACATGTTGTTAAGAATGGTCTCCCTAAGATTATTAGAATATTCCTGTCTTCTTCTATGTCCAGAATAAGGAAGTTCGCTGGGAAGATGAATTTTTTCACTTTAATTAGCACATATTCTATAATCTTCCTTGGTTGGGTAAGGGATCTATCAGCCAGTTGCAGAGTCACCGTTGTTGCTTTAACCTTTCCCAAATCGAGTTTCCTGAAAATAGAAAGTGGCATCAAGTTAATACTCGTACTAGTATCACATAAAGCATTAAAAGTACCAGCGTTTTCAATTGAAATAGGTAAGGTAAAACTCCTTGAATCTATGAGCTTGTGAGGCAATTTTTTTGTAATCTTGCACTGCTCTCATCTGTTAGTGCCACAATTTCAAATTATGGAAGCTTTTTCTTCTTTGTATCACGTCCTTTAGAAACTTTACATAACTTGGAATTTGTCGTATCGCGTCTATGAAATGATATTGATGTGGAGTTTCCTCAGCATATCCGAAAATTTCTCAAATTGTTGGTCTAGCTAGTGTCTCTTCAGCCTTTTTGGCAATGGAATATGAAGCTCGTAAGGTTTGATAGGAACTATTGCCTTAACCAGTGGTGTATCTAAACCCTCTTTAGTAAATGCATCTATTGTCTGTTTAGTCTGTTCCACTAGCTCCTCATCTGAAGAAGGTACTGTTTCCTTACTCACACTTGGCCTCTGGATTTGTATTTTCGGTAACTGCACTCCACTCCTAGTGGTGATTGCTTTCACAAATGGATCCTCAACTAGTTTATTTCCTAAAACATTTATAGCTACTACCTGCTCTTTTGGATTAGTCTCGGTATTGCTTGGCAAGGAACCTGGTGCTTTGTTTGTCATAGAAAGTGCTATCTGCCCAACTTGAGCCTCCAGATTTTTAATAGCAGCAATCTTATCTCGAAGAGTTGTTTCAGTCTTCGTCATGAACTGATTATTAGCCTTTATGTATTGATTTGTTTTCTCCATAAATTTCCCGAACATCTCTTCCAGTTGCAAATTTTTCCCTTGCTGCTGAAACTGATCCTACGGCCTATTCTAATTCTGATTAGCCCACGAGAAATTTTGATGTTTCGTCCAACCTGGGTTGTAAGTATCTGAATGTGGATTATTCTGTTGATGTTGTCCCCATTTTGTAAAATCCACTAGTTCCATGCCTTGTGCCAGAATAGGACAATTTCCTGTGTTATGATCCGCTCCACACTCCTCACAACTTGGCTAATATCCGAATTTGGATTACTTTATTGATGTTGTCCCCATTGTGCAAAATCCACTTGTTCAATGCATTGTGCCAAAATAGGACAATTGGCTGTGTTATGATCTGCTCCACACTCCTCACAACTTGAAATTTTGGCTTGTACAACTTTAGCTGTTTGTGATATGCTATCCACCTTATGAAACAGTGAGTCTATTTTTGCAGATAAGGCTGAGTAGGTGTCAACTTCGTAGACTCTAACTGATTTCTTTGTACCCCCGCTCAGAGGACCACATAGCTGAAGTGTTAGCTATTCTCTCAAACAATGACTCCATCAATAGTTCTTGTGATTCCCCATTTGATGATGAATCCACCATGCTTCTAAAAGAAGGAAGCAACCCTGTATAGAAAAATCTGATTTGCGTTTTTTTGTCGAACCCATGTTGAGGATAGTTCCTTAGCATGTTTTTAAACATATTCCAAGCTTCATCAAAAGGCTTAGATTCACCCTGGTTGAAGATTGATATTTCGTGCCTCATTCTTACTACTTTGGTTGGCGAGAAGGATTTTGTGCAGAATTTGTGAGCCATAGAAAGTGAATCCAACCATTCGAGTGCCTTATCATGTAAGGTATGTGGGAACAACCTCAACCTAATAGCATTTTCTGATATTCCTTGGTATCTGAAGTGTTGACACATATACAAGAACCAGGATATATATATATATATATATGTGTGTGTGTGTGTGTGTGTGTGTGTGTGTGTGTGTGGATTCTCATTAGCCTACCCGTAAAACTGATTCCCATTTTGGAATAGTTGGATGACATTAGTTTTTAGTTGGAAGTTCGGTTGCTAGAATGGAGGGTACACAACACTGGATTGACTTTGGACAACGAATGGTGCCAAGAAATCCCCAAGTAAGGTGTTCCCATCATCTTCTTCCTCTGTGTAGGCTGGGACTGCAGAATTCCTCATTAGTTCAATCTGTTGATTTGCCATTGATATTTGTTCTTGGTTGTCCTGTTGNAAATCCCCAAGTAAGGTGTTCCCATCATCTTCTTCCTCTGTGTAGGCTGGGACTGCAGAATTCCTCATTAGTTCAATCTGTTGATTTGCCATTGATATTTGTTCTTGGTTGTCCTGTTGTGCTGCTCTAGCTTCTCTTTGCCTGCGATGAAAGGTCTGTTCAATCTCCAAATCAGTTGGAAGGAGTTTGCCGCACAGCGACCTTCGAATACAAGGCCTGAAAAAGAATGAAGAGCAGCACTTAGGTAAATTAATAAAAATAAAAATTACTAACGAAAACAAAAATAAGTAAAGATAAGACTAATGTTCGAATTAGTCTCAAGATAAATAAAATCAAAATAATCCAATCCCCGACAGTGGCGCCAAAAACTTGTTTTGCGAAAATATTTGTTCATTCTAAAATCACCGCAGGTGTACGGATCGTTAACAAGTAGTAAAATAGATTTTGAGTTGAAGTATCGTTCCCACAGGGATTGATTAGTTTCAATTCTGATTATTTTGACCTTAACCGAAATAAATAAAGGAAAGTGTCTATGTTGACGAAATTATAAGTGAATTAATGATAAAATTAACTAAATGCAAATTGGATATAAATATGATTTGAGGTGTTTTCTAATAAGTGATTAATGTACTAGGATTACGAATTCCTAAGTAATAATCTTTTTAACTTTAGTTTTACACCTTGACACACGATTTTAATGTTAACAAATCAATGTTCCTAAATTATTCAACAACCTATCTCGAGCAATGTTAAACATATTCTCATATATAACTCAACTATATTTCTATGATAGATGCGAACATACGATAATGCATGAGTTTTTATGAACACTTAAAGATTTACATAAGGCATAAAGGTATATTTATATCTCATATCGGATCCTATAAAGATTTATATATGTCGAATTTATTTTCCTTCTCTTGAATGCATGAAATAAATCACCAAACTCAAATAATTATCGTGTACTATAATTATGGAGAAAATAAGATTATATAAATCATTCGAATATTCCAAAACGTATTTTTTTATTTCAAGAATGTAAAACTAAGAATTAAGAATCAAATTACATAATTTATCGTTCCCTATCACAAATTAATCTAGCCTAGCATGTTGGAGAGAAGAAACTCAAAAAATAGATGAAGAACGACATACCCCGATTAATCTTCAGTTGAATCTCCGTGTTCTTGCAGTTGTTCTTCACGTTCTTCCCTTGCTTTCTGCTCCAAAAGCTCTTCAAAATATGTTGTAATGCCTTCCCTTCACTTTTGGATAGGCCTAGGGTTTTAAAAGACGTCCCAAGATTTGTTTCCATAAGAGTTGTAATCAAATTAGGAAACTAGAAAATGTTTGCCGATTTGGCTTGGGCGGGTGCTTGGTAGAAAATGGGGCGGACGCCTGACCAATATAACTCGGCAGCCACCCAGTTATAAAATTTTTGCGAATTTTCTTTTCAACCATTTTCTTCATTCTTTCTTTCATCTCGGTTCTCCACATCAAATTACTTCAATTTTAGTGTTTCAACGTTTACTCAAATGCATAAACTTCCATTAATTGGCCAATTTATCCTTCTTTCTTTTCCAATTACTTAGAAACAGATCCAAAATTGAAATAAGATAAAAATAACTTAAGTTAAATAAAATGTAATAATAAAACGACATAAAAGTTTAGTAACATGGCCCCGAATAAGAGTCGATGGCGGGCTTAAGACTTCAGTGCTGGAATTTGACTAGAGAGAGCCTTTGGTCTGCCATTTGGGTTTAGGGCTTCAGCATTTGATTTGACTTTTGAGTGGAATGTGATGTTTTTTAGTTTTAGGGGGAAATAGAAAAAAATCTAGTGGGAAGTGAAAATTTGAGTAGGAGGGAAATTGCATATTTTACAAATTGGTTATTCAAATTCTCCTATACACATGTATTTGTCTTTAAATATTTTTACCAATTTTCAATAGATTTTTCCGGTTCGTAACTATTTAATAAATTTTTTTTTTCTTTTTAAAATGTCCACCAACTAATTTTCTATGTTGGTAATTATTTTATAATTTTATTTAGTTTCCAAATAATAATTCATTACTGATTTATTGTTAATCCGTTGGTAATTGCAACGAAAGATATCCGTAGCTAAAATTCTATTTCTGTTGCCTCATTTTCTAGTAGTGCAACTTATCACAAATATGGGCAACTAATGTCATTCCTCAAAGGCAATATAAACTGAGCTTTAGTATTAGGTTAGAATTCACTGGGCCTCTTCAATTGAAGTTATTGGGTATTAGAATTCAGGTTGGGTCAAGCCCATTTCTTCATAACCTAAATGATTAGATTGGATCTGACATCACAGCCCAACAATAATTGTCAACTCAAGTTTCCTGTCTGTGACTTCGTAGCCTCATAATTATAAAGAGTACGTGAAATAAAAGAAAGATGCCCAATAACGCGTAAAGTGCTTTCTATTATTGAAATGTGTATGTATCTGTTAAACGATGACTTTTCGAGCATAAATTCCATCTTATTACATGGATGCATCATTTATCATAATCTCTAGTCAAATATGCCCATGACTTTTGAATTTCTATGCAGAGAAAAACTGAATCTAGTTAAGGATGACAACGAGACGGGTATGGGTCGGGTTGACCAATCACACCTCCGTCCCATCGGGTATTTTTATTACCTTATCCTATACCCATATCCGGTTAAAGCGGAACGGGGGCGGAATCGAGACGGGGCGGGGCAAGTCCCTTCACCCATTTATTGTCCCATTTATTTTTTCTTTTTATTTTTTATTTATTTTAATATTTGGTTTTATTTTTTTTTTTATGTATTTTGTTAGTAAATATTATTACTTTTTTTACTAATTTGTTAAAAGCAACTTATTTTCTCTTTTAAAATGATAATAAATTTATTATTTTTGTTTGATAAAAAACTTAAATTTGAGATTAATTTTAAACAGGACGGGTAGTGGGGCGGGGACTATATTTCCCGTACCCACTTCGGGGTAATAATACTCGCCCCATCCCTGCCCCGTGTACCCGGTTAGACGGGTAATCTCCGCCCCATTCGGGGCGGTGCCCCACGGGTATCGAATTGAGCGGGTTTTATTGCCCACCCTAAATCTAATGTTATTGTTCTGCTGATTTTCATACACAGACACAATTTACTGCAATTACTTATAATTGATTATGTATCATTATGCACATGTTAACTGATGTCTGCTGCTGAAGAAATTGCATGCCAGAGAGAATTTAATTAAAAAAGTTACTAATTCGGTAAAAATTCTTACCTTATTGTCAAAAAAATTTAAAATAAGCGGGACCCTCTTGGACAGCCCTTAGACAGCCCACTTAACATGTTTACTTGTGACAAATTTCAACATTACACTGTGTACAAAAAGCATGTGCTTGTCCCATTGATATGTTATTTATTTATTTTTTTCTGGGTCCAGTCTTAATTATTTTCAAGAAGTATTACATGGACAATAGTTCAATGACTTGAGGGATGTCTTAGATTAGGTTACATGCTACTAAATGTGGATTGTGACTGCATTAAATGGCATGGGACTTTAAGTAATGCCTCTTCTCCTGCTCGAATTGAACCGATTTGCATCAAGTCGGTGGTACATTCCAAGATATATCAGATCATGTATATTTCAAGAGCTCCTCCTTGCAAAATGCGGGATAATGTTTCGATCGGTTGAAATATTTGTCCTATTCTCCAAATTAATATGGTATTATTCTCATTTTTAATACTATCCAATTATATGTCCAAATCGAAGCCCTTTTTTCTAAGAGCATTAAGACAAGATTTACATATGTGTCACAATTTCAAACCAAGTACATTTAAGTCTCACCAAAAAGTGAACACCTTCTACATGTGAAGAAACATATACTCATTTTTAACAGCTTAAGCTTTGAAATCATGTGTTTTATGCAAATAATATCCGTATTAGTATCACGGCGTGTGTGAAAAGCATGAAATGAGGTGTAGAAAGTAGTAGTCGTCTGTCATCCCCACATATATATAAAGGCCCCATGAAAACTATGCATGTACAGCCGTATTAAAATCAAAGAGTCCATCTCTCTCTCTCTCTTTCTCTTTCTATATATATATATATATATCTTTCTCTCTCATACATACAGATGAATTGTTGAGGTGAATGTTGCCTGGTCCGAGACCATTCCATGACATTCAGACATCCTGCGAGTGATCTCGGACCAGGCTTCATTCCCCCCAACTCCTCCAAATACTCGATATTCGCAGACGACAGAGATAGGTTGATCAGCAATTCCATAGAGCCATATATAATCACTTTTGTCTCATTTTGAACGAATTTTCTCATGATTAAGTGTTTAGAGCCATATATAATCACTTTTGTCTCATTTTGAACTGCCAAACAAGACTTGGATGAATAAGACATCATGTAGGAGGGTAAGGCAGCACTGCTCCGGCTGCCGGCCAGGCGTACGGTGATACAATCTCTGCTGCATTTAAAGGTATATAAACAAATAGACTACCCTTATAAATTCAATTTTTCTTGTTTGGTGAAGGAAAAAAACTCGTGGAGGAAATTAGACAAATTCAAGAATTTTATAAATTTATGTTTTAGTGGAATTCACGCAAGATTCGTACGGAAAAAAATAAATCTTTAACTCAATAAATCTATGTTGGATAGAACATTTTTTTTTTGCCACTCTCTTCGGTTTATTATTAGATTTGGATCTTGAGCCACATTATTTTGGAAAATAAGAAAAAATTATTGATGTGAAGAAAAATATTATTTTATTAAAGAATGTGTGATTAAAAATGAGTAGAAGAATGCAAAAGAAAATTTTAACGTGATTAGTCATTAGCCATGTTTTTTAAGCTCGGTTGAGATCACACGTCTCTAGTAGTAATATTGACAGATGGCTACATCAATAGTTATGACTTTTGGTTCGGTGGAGTCAAAAGTCAAATAAACATTTTTGCAAAGATAACGTAACAAGACTTACATATAACAATCCGTACTTACTATAGGGACATGGATCTGTTCCAACTATGAGTGTGTTTGGTGCATATTAAAATGAGAGAATGTATTTTTTTGAAATGATGTGATGAGGAATATGTGGTTTAAAAAGAAGAAAATGTTATTGATGTGATGAAAAATATTATTTTATTGAAGAATGTGTGATTAAAAATGAGTAGAAGAATGAGAATGAAAAAAATAATGTGGATTAAACAGATGTGCATTTACCCTGTTTGAGTCACATTTTTCTTCCAAAAATGTATTTTAAATAGTGTTTTGATGGAAAATATGTGTTTAAAAAATAAGAAAATATTTGGATTTACGCGTAATATTATTTTATTGAAAAATTTGTGGTTGAAAATAAGAGAAAGAAAAATGTATTTTAAAAGAATGCGTATCAAACAAGATGTTAGTAAGATTTGACAAAATTTTATGGTAATTGTCGACATACATTTATTGCAACTCTTTTCTTTTTATCTTAAAAATTGAAAAGGCCATTGAATACACCATAAATTACATTTTCTTTAAAGTTTACTTTGTTTTTCTCTAAAATCTTTCTATGTTTTTCAACAATTTCGTTGAAAAATAGAATGCAGTTAGTGTGAAAATATGACTAGCAAAGTTAGGTTTCATCTTTTCAGGGTTGAATATATATTTTCTGTGAACTTTACTTTCTGCGAGTAACAAAGAATATATGCATACAATTAAATGTGACCTTTATGAATAACAAAGAGTGGCATTCGTTGTCCCCGCTAGGCCGGAGAATATATGCATTCAATTAAGAGTGGCCTTCTTTGTCCCCGCTATGCCGGATATTTTAGGAAAGCAAGTCGGGATAAAAAAAAATTCTCATTTTTACTCATTTGCTTACTTTTTTTAAAAATATTATTAAAATTTATAAACAAAAAATTTTTAAAAAAATTGTTATTGAGGACGACTAGGGCTGGGACCATGTTCTCGCCTTGTCGATGAGACATTTTACCATCCCTATTGACCTTTCGACATAGTAAGTAATGGATCTTTGTTCACGCAAGTTTTGATGAATGGATGGAGTCACTTTGAATTTTTCATCACATAATAGTTCTATAATGAGGTCATCCGTCCGTCTAGTCATTCCATCGAGATCTCGCATTCACAACCTCATTTGGATGTGTATTATATTTTATTATTATTTAATCAATTATCGTTAAAGAGTCGTTTGAAAAAAAATTTGATAAAAAAATTAGTATATTTTAATAAAAAATAATAAATTGTGTTATTAAAAAGTTTATAAAATTAAGAATTAAGAGTAGAATTAAATGACGATTTTAATCCAACTTTTTATCTAACTTTATATACCAGTCAAAGATGTCATTTGAATTTTCTGTCTTTCCGCCTTTAGACTGTAATCATAATATCCCATTAGTCTTGTCCCATTCTGTACTTTTCGTTATTACGATAGGCAAATCCTATTTCATATAATATGTTTGAATGGGCAAATAGGGATTATTTATTTATTTTTGAAAGTGATACATTTCAATTTTTATATTTAGATGGTACTTCGATAAATGGTAGAATAAATCGAGTCAGGTTCCTATGTTTTTTATTCATTTCTATAGAAAAAAGCAAATTGCAAAAAAAAAAAAAAAAATTTGCTCCTCTGAGCTTTTTATCTTTTTTACATGGAGCTCAATGACATTCTTTTTGTTTATATAGAGGTTCATGTTATCAAACTTGTTTAAGAGTTGTTTTTGAATACATTTGAATAATTTTCTGAAAGTGTTCTATCTGTCTAAAAGAGTTTTTAGAAGAATAAGATAGTTTTTCCACGAAATTCTTCTAAAAAAATAAAACCTCTCGCAAACGGGATAAGCCGGTTTGATTCTCATTAATTGGGAAAACAAAAAAGAGTTTTGAACACTATTTTTAGGAGAATGTGTGGTTAGAAAGTATGAATTTTTTTTTTTTGGTATACGTATAAAATAGTTTATTTTGTGAATGTATAATTGCAAATAATCATGTAACAAATAAATTAATGGAGGTCAAACTCACATTTAATTTGGTGTGGTATTTTGGTGGGATAGTTGAATTAAATCCACGAGAAGTGCAAAAAGTATTAAATTGGTTCATTAAGACTATCTCCATTTCAATTATTTTTTTTCAGCCACTGTTATCAGTCAAGATCACAATTAGGTGTCAATAATTGAATATGGATAATGCAGTCCAAATTTTGAACTAATTAGCCAATCCCATTTACATTAACATTGTTTTCATAGTGATGGTGGAAAGTTTTATTTTATTTATTGAATATATATATAGAATTAGGATTCCACATTCCAGCCCCAAAAATGGTAAATACTCTAGGTAATAAAGGAACTAAGCAATCTTAGTGTTGAACGGCCACACTAAGGTGAGCCAACTAATTTGTAGTAATACAATAATATTTGGCTTGAGTTCATTCTTGATTTCTTTTTCTATGAAGTAATTTCATGATTTTAGTCATTTGATTACATGCCTCCGCAGTCTGGAGACGGAATATCATGGACTCCCAACTTGCTTCAAAAATGTTGGATAAATTGTGTACTAAATATATTGCTTTAACCAAAAACAAGTGCATGCAAATACAAATAGATGAATGACAAACAAAAATCATTGTATGTAAATAAAAGTTAAGCAAAACAAATTAATGATGCATACAAATAATGAGATGAAATGAAGCGAGGTATATAAATGCAAATTTCCTTAAAACGGATTTTGTTCAAAGCATATTGTTAACATAATCAAATGGATGCTTGAGCGAGTCTGGTGGAAAACAACCCGAGAGCTCATCGCCCGCATGTCGCCGTCCAATTGCTCGAGCGACTGGTTTTTCTTGCCTAAGCCCGTTTCGTTCTTTGACGCATTTTTGGACTCATTTTTCATCTACAACTTAAGCCTACTGTTTATATATATATATATGTCACAACTTGTAATATTATTATTCAATATAACATCAAGAGAATTGATAGAGGACATTCTTGAGAGCCTAGATTTCAATGGATTATTGAAATCTTGATATTGTAAACACAAAACTATTGATTATAGTTGATTTTTCTCTTCTAAACTTCTCGTGTTCTTATTTTCTTCATCTTTATTTCATTTTCGTCATTATCTTATAATCCGAAATTCATAACAAGTGGTATCAGAGCGCAAGATTGATTGTTCTCCATGGCGACAATGAAATATGATATTTTATTGTTGGATAGAAACACGAGATTTACATTATGGCAAGTGAAGATGCTAG
>CAIGRS010005588.1:0-14936 GCA_903798395.1 Fraxinus floribunda
AATTGGTGTAAACTATACACCTAAAATATGAATTTTTCCCTTACCAAAAACAAGGTGTTAAGTTGTGAGTTTTTAAAATTAAGGTTTAATGTTTATCTATTCAAAAATCAGGTATTTTATTTTATATATAAAATCCTAGATATATCCAAACCCTAAATTAATCAATTTTATTTCTCTCCACCCTCTCACCCGCCGCCTCCTCCTCCCCCCTTCTCTCTCCTCTCCTCCATTCTCCTCACTAACGGCGTCGCGAATCCAGCACCATCATCCGTTTTCCTCTCTCTCTCTCTCCGTTTCCCTCTCTCACTTGTCTTTCCCTACCCAAGACGCACCTTGCCCAGGTATGGGTCAACCTCGATTTAACTCCCACCAACTTGAATTTGGCCCAATTTGTGGCTGCAGCGAAGAGCCTATGCGACAGCTTCGATTTTCACCATTTTGATGCTTCAATCTTGCTCCAATTGTTCAATTCAGCCAACAAGATTTCAATTAACAATGGTAAGGCTATGGGTAAGAAACCAATTGCATCAATTAACATCTCAACTTCTGGAATTGAATTTGTCCATCTTCCTCCTCGAGATGCATATGTTCCTATTGAAATTAATGATTCTACTGATGTTTTTCTTCAAAACACAGGTGGTGGTTGTTGGCAGTGGTGATTTAGGTGGTGTTGGTGAGGTTGTGTGGTGATGGTGGTGTGGTGGATCTAGATAAGACGGCGGTAGTATTTACTTGATGTGGTGTGTGGTGGGTTGACAATGGTGGTGGCAGTCGACGGTGGTGCAGGTGGAGGATTTGATGATTTTGGTTTTCTGTGACTAAAAATATAATATGTGACCTTAAAATTCTATATNGGTGTTGGTGAGGTTGTGTGGTGATGGTGGTGTGGTGGATCTAGATAAGACGGCGGTAGTATTTACTTGATGTGGTGTGTGGTGGGTTGACAATGGTGGTGGCAGTCGACGGTGGTGCAGGTGGAGGATTTGATGATTTTGGTTTTCTGTGGCTAAAAATATAATCTGTCACCTTAAAATTCTATATTATGTGACCAACCATTTTGTTATCTGTGACCTAAAAATTATATAATTTGTGATCGTGAAAAAATCTGTGGCCAACTAATTTAGAACTCTGTGACTGTGTGAACTATAAATTTCAATCTGTGACCAACGAATTAATTGTGACTAGAAATTTTTTTTATACGTGACTATTAAAGAAATCTATGACCAACTAATTTGGAAATTTGTGACCTGCAACAAAATTGTGACAAAAAATTAATTTTTAACCAATTAATATTAATTAATAATAAATACCTGATTTTTACAAGTTTGAAACTTAACACCTAATTTTTGCAATTGGCAAAGTTAATACCTGATTTGTGAACACTTCCCTTCTTCTTGCCAATTTGACGTACAAGTATTTATGCACAATGTACAACACTACGGGAGAAACCGTGGTGTTTGTAGCAAGTAGATTAATTAGTTCAACGACTAATTATCGCTATTAAACTTGAAGATTATTATATTGTTGCGTTATTGATAACGGTTTGAATTGACTTAAAATAGGTTAATTAATTGAAAGGTTGAGATGGTAATTTTATTTATTTTATTTTTTTTACGTCCTAACACTACGAGATAGATTGGATATTAGAAGAAAATGTGTTGGAGAAGAAAATTTTATTTAATTAGGTCACTTGATCGTAAGAATTAAATAAGAAAATTGATTTAACTTTCCATATAGTTGGTGCCTTTTCCTATAGAATACACGATTGGTCAATTGTCTTGTGGCTTGCAAAAAGTAGACTCGTGCAGTTAAAGTGAGCAATGGATAAGAGGGGGAAAATCGTGAATAGACGAAGGGAAAAAAAGCTAGATAACAGAGTCGCACCATGGCACCAGTGTGCTTTGACAGTATATAAATTTTAAAACAATACAAATAAATAATTGGGTTCTTCGTACTTTGAGTAAGCAATTAGGGTTCTTCAAAAGCTAGAGAGACTAGAAGCATATTGTATACGCTTAAAAAAATTGGATTGTATTATCCTAGGTCGTTGATTAACTAAAAAAACTTGAGTTTTGTCGAGAATTTGCGGTTTAATTACACACCAGTTAACTAGTGACTCGAGTTGAATCGATTCGTCGGTCTTGCCTGTCTAAGTTTACTATCTATGTTTCACGGCTTATTCGCATTATTATTCCATCAAATTATAACATTTAGTAAATTAGTTATCGAAATTGATTTTGCAATTGGTTCTTTTTGGGAAAAATTCTCACCAATGCAATGCAAGCAAGAAGTTCAGAAATAAATATGAAAGAGAATGTGAATTTAACGCGATTCAACAAATCTTCAACGATCACATAAAAAAAGATTTTATCAGTCGATAAACCTTCTCTTACTCTTTCTTCTTCCTCTAACTTCTCTCGTCATAGATTTTCTCCCTACGCCCCGACAATCTATGTAAACTCTCTATTGTATGTGAAAATATCTCTACATAACGCTAACAAGCTCAAAATTTTAAATTCTTTTATTTACATAAGCAGCCACACGAAAAGGACTCGCGCCTTTAACAAAAATAAAATTAAAAATGACTAGATAAATAAATATATGTCACCCTCTACACATCCCTCTCTTTCCGACAATATCGAAGAGAGAGAAAGAAAAGCGTAAAACTTGACAAGCAATGACGGTGAACTGGATTTTGTGATTTCTTATTCAATTTTTGATAAATTTGTTCGATGGAAATGCGCAGCAGGAGATCGAATTACACTTTATTAAGACAAGTTCCTGACGAGCCAGTATTTGACCAGTCACCGCTCCAGGACTCGAATTTCTCAGCCGCAAGCGGTGGACCGGTGGTACCGCAGCCTCCGTACTACGAGTCTCATTCCGGAGATAAGAATAAAGTAAAGACGGACCGAGGGGCCTTTGACTGGGACCTGATTGATCAGAGGATGATTCAACCGCCGCCAAAGAGCCGGATCGGGCCGGCGGGGTTTCAGCCGTCGATCGGGCTGCAGAGGCAGTCAAGCGGGAGCAGCTTTGGGGAGAGCTCGATCTCTGGTGACTACCATGTTCCCTCGCTCTCGAACCCTGAGGTAGCGACTTTTGGGCACACGAGCGATGGAGGCGGCGCTGAAATGAGGGTGAAGGCTGCGGAGATGTCTGGCGGCAGCGGTGGAGGCCCGTCTTATTCAAAGAGCTGGGCGCAACAGACGGAGGAGAGTTACCAATTGCAGCAAGCTTTGGCTCTACGGCTATCTTCTGAAGCTACCTGCGCTGATGACCCTAATTTCTTGGATCACATGCTTGATGAATCTGCATCCCGAGCTTCTACTTCGTCTGCCTCTGCAGAGGCTATGTCCCATCGATTCTGGGTAATCTAATTAATTTCAGACTTTTATGATGATTGTTTATGTTAATCCTTAACGTTGCCTAGGGTTATTGTAAAGTTTGGTTCTATATACGAGCACAGCATGTGCTCAAGAAAATATTTGTAGATTTTCTGGAACTTAGATAGGTATTTGATGCAAATAGGTCATGAAATGAATTTTAGACACTGCAGTAGTGAACTGAGGAGCGTTGGATTTTTAGATGCACCTAAGACGAGTATTACCAGATGATATATTCTGCCTCTCGAGGTGAGATGCTTAAAAGGATCTTATATCTGTAAAAACCAAGATATACACGTATCTAATAAATGGTTTGTGGATAATATTTCTATAAACTATTACTTAATAGATAAATATAGATGTTAACCAATAATTATTAATGTATTGCATACTATCTGAAGATCTGCGTACACTGAGGTATTATAATCAGGTATTGTGATTTCTGTTATTTGGCTGTTGATTATGCAAATTGCAAAATGTAGCTAACAGCTACTTGGTCAAGCGTTCTTTAGGAACTAATTTAAGTTGGTTCTAATTTGACTATGATCAAAACTTCCGACGGAGAGAAGCATGCAAAAGCCAGAATATTGGAACATAATCCATACCCCTGTTGTTTTGGAACTTGTCCTTTTTTGGCCACCTCTTCTTCTTACTGTAACCATGCATGGAGAATAGAAATTATTATAGTCAATATCACCTGCCAGATAGTTAATCGACTTCTTGGGAACATCATGAGCCATGAAAGGGAGGTGTAGAAATGTGAGTCTCAGCGTAGGTTAAGCTGGATAATAAAAGAGAGATAAGTGGATCTCAAAGGATTATCTCATGGACAGTATGATCTGTAGTCTGATACTGATAGTCTCCACGTGTCGAAGAATCAATTCATATTTTTTTGTCTTTCTTGTAACATAGAAAGCAATGAATAATGTGCCGCAGATGATGATTTTATCGTTATCTTACTCTACCTACTCTCCCAAATTAAAACATTTCTATAATTTTTCACGTTGGAGGTTTATTTTCATCAGGTAAATGGCAGTTTATCCTACTTTGACAAAATTCCTGATGAGTTTTACTCAATTCACGGGATGGATCCATACGTCTGGACCATATGCTCGGATCTACAAGAAAGTGGTCGCATCCCACCACTTGAATCATTAAGGACCGCCGATCTTGCCGTTGTTTCATCAATTGAAGTAATTTCTGTAGATCACCGTAGCGATCCTCGCTTGCAAGAGCTACAGCATCGGATTCATAATGTGTCATCAAGTTGCATCACCACGGACCAAGTTGTTGATGAGCTTGCAAAGCTAGTTTGTAATGTTATGGGGTGAGCATTGGCACCTTCTATGTATTCTGTTGAACTCATTTTCTGTTCTGTTCTTGTTGTAATTAAGTTCTCTTTCCTTCCCAAGAGATGCAGCTTCGAATGGGGAAGATGACTTGGTTATTATCTGGAAGGATTGCACTGATGACCTCAAGAATTGCTTGGGATCCATTGTGCTTCCCATTGGCAGTCTAACCGTTGGACTTTGCAGGCACCGGGCACTGTTATTCAAAGTATGTTCTGGTACTTGCACTAGATAGTTTTGAAAATTTGTGGAGTCATTTAAATACCTGTATTTGAGATTTTAATTTACAGCTCCTATCATACCTCACAGTAAAATCATCATAATTATCTATCATATTATCTTATCACTACTTGATTTTTGTTGGATCATATTCTTCCACTCACCTCTAAATGTGCCCCTTCTAGTTTGGAGATGATTGTTTCTTCTCTAACGTAAATTAATTCCTGTGTGTTTTCCTTATTTAAATTGATATGCTATTTGAAGATTTTTTTTTTTTCTCAAGATGCATCTATAGTATTGATTTCATCTCCCCACTCAGAATATTAGCATTTCTGCAGGTTTTAGCTGACTTCATTGGCCTACCTTGTCGAATTGCCAAAGGATGTAAATATTGTAAAAGAGATTATGCTTCCTCATGTCTTGTTCGATTTGGGCATGACAGGTATATCATATAGCTCACAATACCATTGTTATCGTGTCAATTTATTCAATGTGTAGGAAGACAAATAAAAATGCTTTTACCTGGTCAACAAAATGGAAAGAATCACATTTGAAAAGCAGAATGCTACAGTGAATCTGGACACATCGTGGATTAGCATTTTAAGAGAGACAATTTACTATGAGAAGGCCACAAATCTTAGAGAAAATTATAACATATACTGATTATTCTTACTTTTATGTTAAAATAATGTGTTCATACTTTATTAGGTGGTAGTAATATGGTA
The DNA here is from genome assembly GCA_903798395.1 of Fraxinus floribunda. Lineage (NCBI taxonomy): Eukaryota > Viridiplantae > Streptophyta > Magnoliopsida > Lamiales > Oleaceae > Fraxinus > Fraxinus floribunda. The sequence goes on from CAIGRS010005588.1 coordinate 5,680, forward strand.
GACCTTAATGCGTATACAAGCCATGCTTTCCTTAATTTTTCAGTCATTTCAATTCTTTGAGAGGAGCTATTTTGACCAGAGGGGAATCGTAGTTTAAGGCTGTTCTAAATTATGTCCTACATAATAGTTTCAATAATATGAACATGTTGGCATTTGGCAACACAGGGAATATCTTGTTGATTTGGTTGAGAATCCAGGATTCTTATGCGAGCCGAACTCCTTGCTAAACGGTCCTTCTTCCATCTCAATTTCTTCACCACTGCACTTTCCCCGATTCAAACAGGTTCAACCTACAATTGATTTCAGGTCGCTGGCCAAACAGTATTTCTCAGACTTCGAATCGCTTAATCTTGTATTTAACGATTCTTCGGCAGGTAAGAATTTCTCTGGTTAAATTCTTTTTAATTTGGGTATTAAACTTCACCAAGTTAACCCTTCACTTGCCTCCCCTCTCTTTTTCAACCCAACCATGTTATCTTTTGGTGTACTTTTGCAATTTTTGTCCATGTTACTCTATACTGATATTTTTGACAACGCCATTATTCTTTGATAAGAAAAAACTGAATGATCATATTCCACAATTTCTGTTTTTACAGAAGTTACCAAATGGGCATTTTAAGATTTTTGCATCTATAGTTATTATAAAAGAGAGAAGAGACATAGTAAACAAAGCATTTTGAAACTTCACTCTGTTGCCTGGCAAATGTCTGTCTGTCAGTCAGTCAACCCAACTCATAGCTGAAAGAGGAAGGTTGGTCTGACTACTTATTTGTCCATCGGGGTTGATATATTTTCAAAACCTGGATGAGAAATCTTCGTCATTGTTTAATTTGGAATGGAGCTTTGTGTAATTTACCGTTTTATTATATGGAATTTTTTTTAGCATTCCCCGGACTGATTTTATTCCGCTTAAGTAGATGCATATGCACAGAGACGTTCATGAATAATTGTTATGTATTATATGCGTATATTCAAGTTTGAATTATCCAGAAATGTTTTATTCTATTTCTCTGTACATGCTGGCTGAAAGACTTTTTGATCGAATGAGTCAGAGCTAAGAATTGGTTGAGAGGAAAAATTAAAATTAAAATCTCAAAACTGCACGAAATGGAAGCATAATGCAGAGTTATCTGCTCTTTTACTCATCTCGCGAGTGTTTAAAATTTTTGTTTTTACATGTAAATCTACCAGTGACAAGATCCAGTAAGGGTAAAAAAATAAATGCCTACTTTTGATGGATTCTTGAAACCATTAACTTTGTAATAAACGATGGATATTACCTAGAAAGCACCGACACCGACATGCCGACATACAATTTTTCAAGAAAGTGTCTACACAACATGTCCCCGACAAGGTCATTAAAAATAATTTTGATTTTTTTTTTTCATTTTTTATTTTTATATTGTAAAGTGAATTTGTTTTTGTTTCGACAAAATAATAATTTGGACACATCACTTTGACGTTTTTCAACACATCGAAAACCGACTCAGCGGTTTCAGTGCATCCTATGCCGTTTTATATTTTCCCGATAATAAAATAAGCAATAAATAAACATATAGCACACATTTATTTATACGTTTGTTCTCAAGGCTAATGACATCTGGCTAAGTTTGTTTCTGTAATGTATATACTTTTCATATTTTCTGAATATTTCATATTTGCATTATAAATTGGTCCAACTTAATCTGGCTCCAGTGCCACTTATTTGCTTAACATTTTTCAAAATTTGGTTTTATTTTTATTTTTTTTAAATTGTATTCTCATGACTCATTTTTTCACAAGCTAGTATCCTTTCTCTCTTTCATTATCTTTTTTGTCAATCTTTAGAATTGGTATGCGAGCAATAGTTTAACGTCGTCCTCATTTAATTGAGCAATTCTTCTTAATTTGTTTTCACAAAACTGCCGAAAAGCGATTTGAGGAATGTACACCCTCATTTCTATATGTTATAACTAATAATATTTGAATAATGGATTTAAATATATCCAAACGTCACACTTTTATTTATGGGAGCCGTGTGATTTGAGCAATTACAAACGAGAGGAACAACAAACTTTCATGTTCCCAATAAACTTGGGGTCGGCTACATGAATCCCCATTTGCCACCTAGTTCAATCTATTGCTAGATCTACTTGAATATTAGTGATTTGAGGATTGACATTAAAATTTCTCTGATGTCTTGTCTTGTGTTTCAAATTTTGCTAATTACATTTCTATGATCATATCTTTTACTGTATTGATGTTGGCGGCGTACAGTATGATTTGGACGACGTTATGTTCATTATATGGGACTTAAGTAGTTGACGACCATCCTATTAATTTGGTTGGGTTAAATTTATGACTGAAGATTTGTTATTATTGTGACAGCTAATACTGTTACTGATGGAGATGTTGGCGACTCCATCTATCCCAAACAATCAGATCGGGCTCATCAAAATAGAATCAGCAACCGAAATGAAATTTCTCAATTGCCGCAATCTCCAACGAATTCTTGGATTAATGTTCATGATAAAGAACCATTACTTTCTGACCAATCTAATCCTCATAATATTGTAAGCTCCACAGACGTGATCAAAGGCTTGGTCCCTGTAAAGCATAACCCTCCAACTAGACATAGAGATAACCTATTGGATCCAAAACTAAATACAAATGAAGACGTGAGCTTTGTTGGAGGAGTTCAACTGGCTCCATCGAAAACAAGTGAACTCGCATTTGATGTCGAAGATTTCAGTATTCCCTGGAGTGATCTTGTTATAAAGAAGAAAATTGGGGCAGGTACTGCTGCCATAAAAGCATTGCTGGTTGTAAACCATGTTATTTTCTTATGTTGTGGAGAAAGGAGTTAGTCTCTGGAGCACTTTTGACTTGTGTGCTCAATTTGCAGGTTCGTTTGGTACGGTCCACCATGCTGAGTGGAATGGTTGTGTAAGACATCCATTCTCTTATTCGCTGGAACGAGTGAAACCTATTTTTTCTTATTTGCCTGCTGTCCTTACCATTCTGGATATTTTAATTCATTATTCTTTTTGTATGCAGATTTTTAATCATATGAATACTTTTTTTCCTGTATTACATGATTGGGATTTGATTCCCTTGACTTTAATCTTATGTAAGCCTATATCTTTCAGGATGTTGCTGTGAAGATTCTCATGGAACAAGATTTATATGCAGAACGATACAAGGAATTTTTACGGGAGGTTGGTATTTTCTGTCTTGTAATTTTCCTTCAGCTTTTCTGGTCCTACTTTTGGTTGTTTATTTAGCTTCATTTCTTTGTCTGGATCAGGTGGCAATTATGAAACGCTTACGCCATCCCAATATTGTACTTTTTATGGGTGCTGTAACAGAGCCGCCAAACTTGTCAATAGTCACCGAATATTTATCACGGTACTTCTATACTTGGGTTAATGATGAACCTGAAATGTTAGCTATTAGTCTATTTTACACTGCTTTCTATAGTTTTGGCTGATCTAGACTATGACTTCGCTTTTCTTTTGCAGAGGTAGTTTGTATAGACTCTTGCGTAGACCTGATGCAAGAGAAGTGCTGGACGAGAGGCGTCGGTTGTGCATGGCTTATGATGTTGTATGTATGCATATCACTGTGTCATTGGACGTCCTACTGTGCAAATAACATCCTCATTCCATTTCCCTTGGGTCATTATTGTCTCTCTCTTTCTCCCACATTTTGATGTTTGGACTTGATTAATTACATTGTTTCTACAGGCGAAGGGGATGAACTATCTTCATAAACACAATCCTCCCATTGTTCATCGAGACTTAAAATCTCCTAATCTTTTAGTTGATAAAAAGTATACAGTGAAGGTAAGTGAGAGGATATTTCCAGCTTGCTTTTTTGTTGCATCTGTTTGCTATGCTATAATCATTTTGTGAAATGCATCATCATATGTGGTTGGTGGGGACTGCTTCATCTATGGAACCATTAGATTTTTAACGTCTAATATTTCTTTCATTGAATGAAATCATAAAACGAATATCTATTGAACAGCTCATTATAGCCCTAAGTCTCTGTTACATATCTGAATTACATAATTGTCCTACCGCTAACCATTGACTCATATGAGTAAATACAATTAATTTCGTAAAATACGAAAATCAAATCTTATAAGCACATAAATCTTGTTGGTTTGCAGCACTCCTATCGAGTTGAACACGTTTCTCCGCTGACTTACCATGGAAATAAATGTTGAATTAGATCTCTCGTGGAGATGTTGGCCAACTGGAACTTGGAAGAAAAAAAGAGTACAAATTAGACCACTGCCAATTTTTCTCTTCAATGAAATGTTTATTACGATGTTCTTGGTTCTGTCATATTGTACCGGGTTATGAGCAATGCTGATTGCAGTCTTATGGCCATGAAGTTTTTATTTTTACCTTTCCTTCTTCTGCCTATGAAGCTACAATATCCTGAGGTAGATTTTCTGTCACTTAGAGCTGTAGAGTCTGCAGCAAATGTATAGAGTTCAACTCTCAAATGTCAACTTTTTGAAAATAATAAGCCTTTACCCGGAGTAGATTTTTAAACATCTCAGTTCTTGTAGCATCCTTATGATCTTCGAAGGGAGCATGCATGAATTGACTCACCCATAGTAACAAAATGTGCAATATCAAGTGAAGTTCTCGACTGGCTCGAAGAAGTTTAACAGTATTCAGTCAATGGTCTTGGTAGTATTTGAAGTATAGAATTATCAAGCGAAAAAGTTTTTTGACTGGCTTGTAGAGGCTTAACAGTATATGGTCTCTGTTTTTGTTGATATTTTGGAGGTAGCATTATCAAGTGGAAAAGTTTTCAACTGGCTCGAAGAGGTTTAACAGTATATGGTCTATGTTTTTGTTGATATAGGTGATAGATGCTCCTTCTGCCATAACTCACTGGCGCAACAAGGAGAAATCAGGAGAAAGATACAAGAAAGAGGAAAGAAAATGAATTAGTTGAAAGGAGCAATGTAAACAGTAGGGGAAGACAACTAGAAGAACAATACTTAAAAAACGACACTACATTTCAAGAGAATAGTTCTCTGATTCTGTATTGAAACAAGTCTACTTCTTCATTGTCATTCAATAAAATCTTAAAACACAAATATTTATACAATCTGCAGTTGACTGGCCTGAAATCTGTGCAAAAGATATAACTATACAACTTTCATATCATGTACAACATTGGCCAAGTCATCAAGGAATACAATTAATTATGTAAGATATAGAGAACCAATTCTCACAAGTGCAGAATCTTTCGTTTCCAACACTTCTTATTTGTGCATCAATGTCTAGCTTTTTTATGTTCACTTGTGGAACTTAAGAAGTGTTCTTTAGGTAAGTGAAGTTTCATTTCTAGGGAACAAAGGGGGTGCATCCCATGTAGGAGAGAGTTCACCTAGATATATATGAAATGTTTATTTTCTAAAAAATTGGCCGAAAGGACTAGTATTGTGTTTCTCACTTATGCACCATATAATTTCCTGCATATCTTAAAAAAATTGTTTATTTTCTTCTTTCCCTTATGCATTTGTTTATTTTCTTCTAAAGTCTCAGAGTAAGCACATGGAGCCAGTAATATCTGCATCTAAGCATTTTTTTTTGTAAAAAATAAAATAAAAATTACTCTCTTCATGTACCTTACCTGCCTAATGTATTAATCAGGTCTGTGATTTTGGTCTTTCCCGTTTAAAAGCAAACACATTTCTTTCATCAAAGTCAGCTGCTGGAACTGTAAGTTCAATTGCTTTTGTACAATGACATAATGCCTTAATCTTTAGCTGATCTTGTGCAATTCATTTCATAAAGAGACCTCTTTCTTTTCTTCTTTGGTAGCCGGAGTGGATGGCACCCGAAGTTCTCCGTGATGAACCATCAAATGAAAAATCAGATGTATACAGCTTTGGTGTGATTTTGTGGGAGCTGGCAACATTGCAACCACCTTGGGGAAATTTAAATCCTGCACAGGTTTGTAAAATGCGTTACATATACCCAGATAACATGCTGGAATTCAAGCCTTGTACCCTTGCTGTCGTGGTAGGCAAATTATTTATGCCAAGCAGGGCCACAGGGAGATGGGGTTTGTTGTATGGAAAGAGCTAACTATGGGAATATGGGGAAAATTTGAACTTAAACTGGAAATGTTGGTCGACCGCAAGGTGTCAAAGTTTATAAAAAGTAGCATGTTAATATTTGTCAGTGGCATTTATTATCCTCCTGGATATCATGGATGAGATGCATCACATGTGATTCTTTAATTTTGAATATATTTATATCTCACAGTGAAAGTAAGGTTTGATGGAGTAGAAAGTGCTAACTTTCCGACGTGCTCTAACTTTTAAATGGATTCAAATTTATTAACATATTAAGTGACTACGACATGTAAAAGATATTCTTGTGAAAACAGGGTAAGTAACTCGACAAATGTAGTAAGGCAGGTCAAGCATTGACTATTCAATAGGTCATAATTTTTTTCTAGGAAGTTAATGTAAGTAAGTTGCATGGTAGGCTAGATTGTCAAGCTAACACCCCTCCCCCTTTCTGAAAAACATGGAGGGGAAGAAAAGAAGAGTGCTGGAGATTTGTGAAAGAAATCGGTGTTTGTGTTGTTGCTGGTCCTTTCCTCTGTGCTACATGTTTGCTGGCATGCATAGACTGCTCCATATTTATTCATGCTTCTTTATTTTCGCCCGTTCGGTGCACTCCGCTCCAACATTGGCTTATTTGATCCATTAAACATGTGTTCCCCTCTATATGAGTCACGTACACAACAACATTGTAGTAGAGGTAGAACTCCTGTTTGCATGGGGTGGGGGAGGCCTTTGCCTAGCAAATGCCTTTGCTGTGGTAGATTGAATTTGAAATATTTTGACATGTGTGGGTCCAACCTGTAAATTGAAAAAGAAAGAGGAAACAAAAATAAACAACGGTTTCCTCACAAAGATTGCAATTAGTCTAAGTTGAGTTTCCAGTTTTTTACACAACTGTTTCCTGCACTGCACTTGACATTTTAGTAATTCCAATTTTGTGGTTAGTCTGGGTTCTTGCAGTGTTTTATTGTTTCTTTTAGTTATTTGCTCCAGCTCTTTTCTATGAAGATATTTAAATATACATTTTTAACCACGTAGGTTGTAGCAGCTGTTGGTTTCAAGGGAAGACGGCTTGAAATTCCATCTGACGTGAATCCTCAAGTAGCGGCTTTAATTGAAGCCTGCTGGGCCAAGTGAGTGAATATGGTCTCATTTACTAATATGTGAGGTTTGGATAAATCATAAGCCTGAACTTAATTTTAGGGGTAGCGCCTGAACTTAATTTTAGGGGTATGCTACCTAGTTTGTAACTACAACTTATAGGTTATCAGTTTTGGTTTTGCCTGATTTGAGCCTAAAATTGTTTCTCCTATACATTCCATGCTGGAGATATTTTACAAATTGGTTCAACAATTAAAACTTGCAATGTCTAGCCGTATTTAATTCCTCTCTCAAAATTATTTAAATACTTCCATTCAATGTATACGTGTGCATATTTGTTTTGTTGACTTCTAATTTAGCTTTAAAATTCTAAATGAGCTATAGCAAGTTTTAACTGGTTTTGTTCAAAAATATTTCCAAACATAGACATACCTTAGTCTTAAACATCAACTTTTTAACTCACTTCCCTCGTTCATACTGCAGAGAGTCATGGAGACGCCCCCCATTTTGCAGTATCGTGGAATCGCTCAAACCGTTGATTAAATCTCCCCCCACAACTGAACCAGATCGCACAGAAATGCATTTGCTCACATAAAAAGAGTGGAGAACAGGGAAGTCTATATTGTCTGTGTGCGTGACATCCTTTTGGATCCAATTTCAGGCTAAAAGACTACTCGGTCTGTATAAGGTTTGTCTATCTAGACGCTTGACTTGTTAAAACTGTCAAATCTGTTCTAAAGGAATTTAAATTGGGTAAATTCCAATTCACGGTAACTATAGTTTCATTTTGTGTTAGTCAGCTACTCTACTTCAATTTTGTTCAATTAGGTAACTACGCTTTAACTTGTTCTTGATGACGTGACAATCAAAAAATGATGGTTGTCATTTATTTCAATAAAGTTATCCTTATTCCACTTTGGCAACTAATGGTTCCAGGCGATGACAATTATTGGAATTGGATCTTATCGAAGTTTACTTACCTGATTGAAATTAAACTAAAGTGGAGTTGCCCTATCGAAAACAAATTAAAAATAGTTGCCTAATTGAATAATATTGAATACAGTTACCAGATTGACACTAAGTGGAAGTATAGTTAACGTGAATGGAATTTATCCAATTTAAATTACCCCTTAAATGTTCTGTAAATGATCAAACATGAATTGGCCATTTGATTTATAGAAATGAGTTCTTCATTTTGTTAAAATAATGCTAATAACTTTTTGAAAAGTATATTTTGGATTGCCTTTCCTAATACTTGGTCTAAAATTGTTATGATCATGTTGTTTTGCAAGTTAGGTGATCCCCACAAGAATTACGGGTTCAGGACAGGTCTAGAAGTTAATAGATAGCTGCTTTATTAGCGAGCTAGTGGACGATATAATTTGAAAGGTTGTATAAATATACCTTTTTGCTTGAGCATTGCCACAAAATCTTTTGAGTGGGGTTGTGTCTTGTAGATTTGCCAAATCCTGAGCTGATACTTGCTTTTCTATCATAGTTTATGTTGATATTAATGAAATAAAAGATGAGGGTAATTTAAGACAATAATCTAACTAATTTTGATTATATATGTAGTGTCTTATGAAAGATCTCTCTTTATGGAATTGGGTATGTATGATGAGTGGTGAACACCACTGATTATAATTTGTAATTTTGAGGTATGTGACTAATCACTTGAGCTTGTTTGGTAGAGATTAAAATCGGATTAAAATTGAAAAACTAGCCGTTATTGTTGACTTTTATTAGATGCGTGAGACCCAATAACGGCCATATTTTCAATTTTAATTGGATTTTAATGGTTACCAAAACTCTCTTGTATTTCTTTAAAAACTTGAATGGAGTCAAGATGAAGAAGCCAAAATTCTTATGCATTGATATGGATACAGCAGGTTTTACAATGTTCGGCACACAGCGCATGTGGCTCAGCTTGGAGGTGTGACAGATTGAACTGCTGCTCGAGGAATTATTTTTCAGTGGTTTAATTTAGCATCTCTATTCGTATATTTCTGCAGGCTTTTTTGTGTAAATAATATTTCATATGAACTTTAGAGAATCAAGATAGAAGTTGGCA
>CAIGRS010005604.1:0-16187 GCA_903798395.1 Fraxinus floribunda
ATGATAATTAGAAACTGTTTGGTAGAGATCAAAATCAGATTAAAATTAAAAAATTAGCAGTTACTGTTGATTTTTGTTAGACGGGTGGGACCCAATAACGACCATATTTTCAATTTTAATTGGATTTTAATTGTTGTCAAACAGACTCTTATTTTTAAACTATCCAATGACACCATATCATGTGACGTGACATATTGTGAATAATGATGTCGAAATCTCGTATACCAAGCATTATTCTTGCATTTAAGATAAATCATAAATGTAATATGATGTGGCTCACATAGTGTACACCAATCATCAAATATAAATGAACGCATCCCTCAGGCCTCAACCCAATTTTGCCCTAAAATCTGCATAGAATTTTTAGGCCCAAATCATAAACCCAGTAGGCGAGGTAGAACTTAGCAATGGCGGAAGCAACAACCGCGCCGGAAAATACCGCTGCGAATCCGACTCAACCCCAACCCGAACCCGATAAGCAGATTGCGGAAGAACCTGCCCAACCCGATCCACCTTCCATAATGTCAGCCCCACCTCCAAATCCTAACCCTAGCACGCCGCCACCGTCGTCAGTTCTAGCTCCTCCGCCTCCATTGATCCAGCCGTCCTTCCGTCCTGCGGCACCTCCCCCCGCTGTTGTAACTCCTCAATTCACGCCAGTGCCGACCGTCAATTATCAGACACCTGGAGTTCCACCGCCCGGAGTGAGCGGCGTAACGCATATGGTGATGCCTTCAGCACCGGCGACTGGGAGTGGGGTGCCGCAAGCTCCGGTGGCTTCGATGCATATGATGATGACGCCTTATACAGTGCCCGGTCAGCCGATGAGACCCTATGCACCCATGCCTAATGGTTACCCGGGGATACCTCAGCCCCTTCCCCATGGAGCCATGCCTCTTCCGGGTGGGTTTTTTTTTCTGCATCTAAGTCTCTCGTTCTCAATTGTTCTCATCTCTTATCTGTATGTATGTATTTGTATAACCGCCTCTGGATATCACGTTTTTCAAATGTTTATGGTTTGTTATGATAATCTGGAATTTCATGGGACCAAAACATTTAGTGGGAAATAAGTAAAAAAAAATACTATAATTTATGTGAAAAAGTGAATTTTTGATGCTTCTTGTTTGTTTACGCTTCATTTGTATAGTGTAATATGTTATGACGTGCTACTAAAAGGAGAGGGATGAGAGTTAAATGGGGGTGGAGAGGGATATGTGTTGGTTGGATTAGGGGTATCGATGACGGGATGTTTTCTCCTACAGTGTTCTCATGATTGATTACGCTGAAAAAAGTTGGAGGGCTTCATTAGGGACCACTGACTACCCCATGGTTCAACTCCTTTTTTTGGTATGCACGCATTTTATTTGTTAATCTTTATTTTGCATATGCATATTTTAGAAATATGGTAATATTTATTCTTCTGATGCATAAAAGCAAAAACGATGAGAAAATAGTTTCCTAATTCCACGACACTGTCATAGGCTAAAAAATGTGATTCTCCCAATTGTCACAATAAATATTATTTGATTGTTCTATGTTCATTTAGTAGGCTAGTAGTCATAAGGATGTATAGCCCCTTTATGGCATTTTGATTTCTGAATCGCCGGCAGCGCATTAAGTTAACAACTGAGTGCTCCTTTGCCTCTATCATACAAGGTATCACAATCTTCTCAACCATGCAATTTTGATTTTGTTTCTCTGCATTTATTATGACTCCTGTGAGAATCGGTCAGTTTGGACTTTGTTTCTTTTCATTTATTTTGATTCCTCCGAGATCCTTTTTCATTGTTTATGCTGCCCTCAATTGTTTTGGTGTGACTTGTGAATGGGACATTGGTAATCTCATCTCACTACTGAACTCAATCTTCACCTTTGGTGCTTGAAATTGGGATAGTTTTGTCAAAGCTACTGTTCTGCAAGTGGATGCATAAGGTATGCCCAGCTCACATATTCCCGGTTTATGAGTCTCAGTGTTATTGTCTTGATGTGCATTCAGGTTATTTGTTCAACTGGTGAGTGTTGCCATGCCATTTCTGCCATCTCATATTACTTTTAATATTTTGGGTAACATCAGCTGATTTTTCTTGTTGGATTATTTTTTGTCTCCTTTTCAGTGAAATTTAAGAACATTCTAATTTTACTATATTGTAAACATACTCTGACAAATCTGCATAGATTTTTGTGTTTTCTTTGTGCAGGAGTTCTTCGATATCCCTCTCCATATGCACCAATGATTCGACCTGCATTTCCTCCACGACCAATGGGTGTTATTCCACCAATGTTACGTCCTCCAGTTGCTGGGATACGTGGGCCAATTACTTCTCCCTTTATTAGGCCACCTGCCGTCCCAAGTGTTACACCATCAGAAAAGCCACAGACAACTGTTTACGTGGGCAAGATATCATCAACAGTGGAAAATGAGTTCATCCTCTCTCTCCTGCAAGTATGTGACTCCATCCTTTCCATTTCCCCTCATCCTTCTCGCTTCTTCTCGTACTACTAGTTGAGCTCAAATTTGTATTCCCCACTTTTGACTTTTAGTACTCATTTCAATGAAGTCTGACCTTTTCATTTTCTTAAGCTGTGTGGACCTGTCAAGAGTTGGAAACGTCCTCAAGATCCCACAAATGGAACTTTAAAAGGTTATGGATTTTGTGAATTTGAGTCTGCTGAAGGGGTTCTTCGTGCACTGCGGCTACTCAATAAACTAAGTGTTGATGGACAAGAGTTGATGGTATGACTTTTTTTATCTCCCCTATTGCTTTGTATACGTCTCACTCAGCATTTACTGTTTATGACACTTATAGTATTCTTAAAGATAAGTTTTCCATTATTGAAAGAAGTTGAGTAAATAACTTATGCAACAAGATATAATTCTTGGCTTAATTGTTTCAATACAACTATTAAAAATCTTAGGCTTGATATTTCTACATTTTAATTACATGTGCCTGCCATGTTTGGTCGCCCCCGTACACACATTTTTCTTTTACTATACTTCCATTACTTGTTTATCTAGCTCGCTATAATTCATTTTGGTTCGTCAGTGTGATGTTAATTTCGCATCACTGATGCACCGGCTATGAATTCCCTCCTCTCTAGCCCTGTAAAACAAATAGGAAAGAACTTTGTATGACTGATACTCTTGACTTGATACATCTCCAGTTGAATGTTAATCAAGCAACTCGGGAATATCTTAAACAATATGTGGAGAAAAAAGTAGAGAGTTCAAAATCAGAAATTGAAGGTGCTAGAAAAGAGGAAGAAAGTGCATCAGGTGCTGAAAATAATGACACTTTAAAGTCCTCTGAAGAATCTCAAATGCCTACATCTGATGAACAAAAGAAAGATGGCAGCGAAACAGTGAAAAAAGAAGATACAGATGCTGCACAATTTGACCATGTAATTGATGAAGATAGAGAAGCTGATCGAGAGGCCATTGAGAAGCTTACAGGAATGATAGAGGAGAGGCTGAAGAACAAACCACTGCCTCCTCCGCCTCCCCCCCAACAAATGGCTGTTGATGGTTCCAGCAACTCAGAGCAGCCTTCTAGGTCAAGGGATAGGGAACCAGAAGGGGATGTGGCAAAAAATGGTGAGTGTACTACTTACTGTAAGAATGAATGTTGCGATCCTCTTTCCATTGCATTGGTTATAACTTATAATATGATTAATTCTTCTATTTCAGGTCTAACAATAGTTTTCATGAAACACTACTTACATTCTTCAACTTCATTTTGCAGATTCATTAGAAGACAAAAATGAAGATGAGAAAACTGCTGAAAGCAAACCTTCAAGTGAGCAGGATAGGACTGAAACTGGGTCACCTGATCGCAGAAGGCATGATAGGAGCAGAGACCGAGACCGTGATCTGAAACGAGAAAAAGAAAGGGAACTTGAAAGATATGAGAGAGAACGAGAGCACGAACGAGCCAAGAGAGAGAAGGATAGAGAATATAGGAGCCGTGAAGATGATCGTAGGTATAAAGCACGTGAAAAAGAGTGGGAAGCTAGGGAAAGGGAGAAAGAACACTGGCGGAAGAGAGAGCGTGAAAAAGAGAAAGAGAGGGTACAGGAACGTAAGTGGGAAGTTGCAGACCAAGAGCATGATAATGATGATGGCTATGGAAAAAAGAGAAAATACAAGACTAGTGACGATGAGAGGAAAAGGAGACAAAGGGAGAAGGAAGAGGACTCGTCTGATAGATTGAGAGAGGAAGAAGAGATTGTGGAGGCTAAAAAGAAAGCAGAGGAAGAACAGCAGAAGAAACAGCAAGAGGAGGAATTGAAAGTTATGTCTGGTCAACCAGCTAATGGACGTGATGAAGCTATTTTGCCAGATGAAAACGAGGTTAAGGTTATCGATCAGACCTCTGATAGCAAACCCAGTTTTGGTAATTACACTGCTGCTAACTCTTCTTCCTTCATTTCATGATCGTGTTGATCTATTTTCGCCCTCTTCTTTGTTATATTACTTTTCATTTCATTCGCAGGTGAAGAAGTTTTACAAAATGGCATTGGGGATGAAGATGTCACATCATCTAATTCTGCATCTGAGGCACAGCAGAACTTCAATGCACCTGCTAGAAAGTTAGGATTTGGTCTTTTAGGTTCTGGTAAACGAACTGCAGTCCCTTCTGTATTTAACGAGGATGAGGATGAGGATGCACACAAGGAAAAGAAGATGAGACCTCTGGTTCCGATCGATTACTCAACTGAGGAACAACCAGTTTCTGAGACCCCATCAACGAATATGGCTGCAGCTGCAGAATTTGCAAAGCGTGTTATATCAGCAAATTCTAAGGAGGAGAAGCCTCCTGTGGAAAAAGAAAAAGAAAAAGCAAGGCGGTCTCATGAGAGATCTAGCCAACGAGATCGAGATAGACGTGAAGAGGAGAGTTATCTCAATCGCGACGAAAGCAGAAAGGATAATTATGAGAGAGAGAGGTCACATAAAGTGAAAACCTCAGAAAAGCAGAAGCTTTTTGATGCTAAACAGTTGATTGACACAATTCCAAAGACCAAAGATGAGTTGTTTTCGTACGAGATAAATTGGGCAATTTATGATCAGGTGATTAACATTACTCCTGCCTAAACTTTTGATTTGCTTTCTCTTTTAACAACTCTTCTTGTGATGGAATACCTTTCGTGTAATTCTTTTAGGTTTCTCAATGATGAATGTCTTTTACATGCTATGCTATATATTGAACTGAACTCTATCTTAGGCCAGACCTTGTTTCAGGAGGATTATGGTTTCCTTGGATTTGCTTTGTTTTTGCATTGTATTCTTTGCTAGAAATGTTTCTTTCAAGTTTATATGTCAGGAAAAACACTACGCGAGCAGAAAGGACTATAGAATGGCAACACTAAAATCTAAAGCACTGCAAAGTTCTAGTGTTCTTTCTTCAAAATTGTTAGTCTCCTAAATTGTGTCCTTAGAGATGGAATCTTGGATCTCGTAGTTTTGCTTTGCAACCCTTTTTACTGTATTCAGGTACATGAATAGATGTTATTTTATGAGCTAGAATAATTTCATTATATCTTCGTATTGTGGATTGATATTTGAAAGAAAATAGAAAGAAGATACAGTTTTTACTAGCTATAATAATAATAATTCACTTTATCTTCAATTCTTCATATTGTGGATTGATAGAATTCTTGTATGCGCCACACTTCACAGAATGCACTGCAAGAGAGAATGAGACCATGGATATCAAAGAAGATCACAGAATTTTTGGGAGAGGAAGAGGTTACGCTCGTGGACTATATCGTTTCTAGCACTCAAGAACATGTTGATGCAGGTGAGATGTTTGAAAGGCTGCAGAGTATATTGGATGATGAAGCCGAAATGTTTGTGCTTAAGATGTGGAGGATGCTCATATTTGAAATTAAGAAAGTAGAGACCGGCCTAACAGTGAGGTCCAGGGTGTGATCTGATCTATCTGAATTCAGCGACGCATAATTTTCTTGCCGTGGTGATTATTTTCTTTAGTCATATTTGGCATCCATTAATGAAGGAAATGGACTGGTAACCAAAGCTCAGAATTTCATTATATCTGTAATGCTCAGGGTTGATTGTATCACCTGCAAATAGAATTAAGTTGTACTTCTGTTCAATTTAGCTTCAATATCTGCACATAGATCGGCTGAGTTTCTCTGTTTGCTGCTTTTGAATTGTACTTTGTGTAGGTTCTGAATTGTCTTGTATTTTTAATCGGGTCTTTTTTGGGCTCAAACTCGTTCAATTTTGATCAGAGTTCCAATCAAATCTTGTCCATATGGCTCAACACTTCTGTAGGCTTATTTTCACGGTCATTCAAAGGTACGAATTCATGCCTTTTCATGACTCATAATGTTACACCATTGGGCATGTGGAAACATTTGAATATTGGGAAAAGGAAAGACAGAAAACAATAGCTAGCTAGCATTGTACTATTTTCTTCTTGAAAGGTAATTGAGCACAGATATCAGAATCCCAACTAACAAGCAGCAGCAGGAGTTCTAAGAGCAAACAAAGAAGTAAAAAGAAAAATCAAACTTCATCTAATTTTGCTAACAATTACACCTGGTGTTGGTGTAAATGAGAAATGCGAAGAGTCTGTCGTATGACAACAAGTGTAGCAACTAAAGTAAGGACAAGGTGGCAGCAACGCTCGATTTTCATCTAAAATAATCTGAAACATAAGATTTGCATAAGAAATCTAGAACATAAGATTTCAATAAGAATCAACTTCTAGACAACCTATATCTTTAAAATATTCTACAACTAATAATAATCAAGCCATATTTGATATCCACACAACATAGGTATAAAAAAACACAAATATGATCCTAATGGTCAAGGGTTCTTCATCTTTATCCTAAACTTCCTGGCTATATGTGCAGCTCTAGGATGCACTGGCCTCTTACTTGGATCGCTTTGTTCCACCTCTATCCAATTAATCACCTTCAAAATAAGTGATTGTGGAACTTTTTGAGCATCGGATTCTCCTGTTCCTTTCGATTTTTTCATGCCCTTTTCCAATGCTTTCTCAAGAAATTCCATAAACCAGTTTCCAGCTTCTGTTTCGATCTGCTTTCCCAGTTTGATGGTATTCGATACGCTGCAAGAAGAAGCTGGTTTCATGTTTTCGTCATTTTCAGGGGCTGCTCCCTTATTTTCTGAACTTGCCTTATGGTTAAGATTTGAGGACCTCAGATGTTTTCCCAAAATCGTCTTTTGTTCGTTTCTTTCAGGAAAAGTTGCGATTGATTTGTAAAGCGCAGCTCTTCTTTTTAATGCGTTGGACTCCACTATTTCATGTAGAATAGAGCCATTTTCTTCGGGGTATTTTCCCATGATTTTCTTTGGTTCTGCGTTTTGTGTTTGTACCATTTCAGTTGCTGCTTGAATAGACGCCATCTCAGCCACCACTTGAGCAATTTGGCTATGAAACTCGAGAAACTGATCGAAGCAAGCTGCAGGGGCTTCTGGTTTAGCCGATTTAGTCAAGTTTGAGAACATCCTATGAGCAACAAAATGAGATTAAATAGGTTTCCAAAATTTATTAAAAATCATAGATGGGTTTAAGGATATGAATTGTACTTGAGAGAACGAACAATGTTCTCAGTTGCTGTAGCATCTCTTAGTGCCTGGAGGGCAATCTTCTGCGCTACTTCTCGTTGTTGCACCGCTTCCTGATATGCATTAGCAATAAAGAGTTAGTATCAAGTTGCTGCACAATTCTAGACACGACTTGACATGACATAGTCCGTCCTACCAAACAAGCCATAGCGTGCTTTTATTTTATCTTTAATATCATCGAGTACTGTCTAATTAAGGATTCACCTTTCCGAGCATGCTAAGCTTTCCAGGTAAATTAAAGGAAAGACTGTTATTTGGGGAGGCTGAATAACAAGGTTGAGATTGTGAGTATGAAGTTATCTTCGAATTCGAGTCACTGTATGCATTATCAGTAACAGTGGGAGAAGCTGCCATTTTTGCATTCCGCAAACTAGGAGGCGGAGTTGAACTCTTTTTCTCCTGAAAAACGAAGAAAACAGTATATTTCTTCAATTTTCAACCATTTTGAATACAGTATTAGTCTGCTCAAGTAAATATAATGTATATGGGCAAGATGTACCTACAGCTGTGTTGAAGGGACTTTTGAAACTCCTTTGTTCTCTATCACATACGCTTTTGCTCCTCAAATACTTAGAAATTGAGCGTGTTATACAACTTTTCCTAATCAATGGACTTTCCCCTTTAGCCTCCACCATTTTAGACAAATGCGCACCACCCACCGATGACCTAAAAACCCCACCGGCGCTTCCATCTCGTGGTGTTCTCCCTCGAATCATTGGTGACATTGGAAAATTACCCGAAAATTTCACAGCACTAGGTGGCCTCTCTTTAACTGGTGTGCATTGATCAAAATCCAAAGGAACTGGCTTCAAAACACTTGGCGAAGAAATAATCTCACCCCCATTAGGCCCTATTCCCCAAGAACCCCTTCTGGAAGCTGAACATTTTGAATTGATTTTTAGTTCATTTTTCTCTCCCTTCTGTCTCAATCCCATCAATGGTTCCGGCGTGCCCACCAATGGGTGCCTCCCAGGAAGAGGTTTCGCGCCCTTGACAATGGGAACAGGCGACCCAGGCTCTAATTTATCCACATAAATGAATTGTCCCAATTGTATTTTGTTGCTGAGAACAAGATCATCCTGCTCAAAAGGTAAACTAACATAAATCGAATGCGAAGAATCCGATACCTTGATGTAGAATCCGTGTTTCGGCAAAAGATTCTTTTCATCAAGATCTGCAGGAACAATATCAGTAACCTGTAAAAGTGAGCTCCTGTGCTCACTTGTGGGCTTCACCCCTGTATTTATTCCATTCAGTAGCTTCAACAGAATTCCGGGTGCCAACGCTGCCATGATCTTTTTAAACTATCCAAAACACAAGAAGTCGAGAAAATAAAGAAGACAAAAAACCAGCACACAGACTGATTTTTGATCAAGAAACACAGGAAATAGGGGAAAAAACCCTGCAGCCTCTAATTTTCAATAAAGTTTTCTATCAAACTAAGAAGATTGAAAAGAATGAAACTTGTGAGTTAGAATTACAAGAAGGGTTTTGTGAATGGTAAAGATGAGAGCGGGTGTGGGTGTGGCATAACGGTAACCAGGAATAAAAAAGATATTTGAATTTGGTGATTTGGAACGTTGCAACAACGGTCATATATTTGCTGGTGGGTCCGGGTCACGGGTCACGTCAATGCGATCCATTTTATGCTTTCCTTGTGACAACAAAAGCGGTAGTTTTAAAATGCGCTTTAACCGTAGTTAAAGAATGGGAGAATGCCGTAGTGTGCATTTGATCATGAAATATACCTAATGATTTACATACACATGATGTAATGAGATATGATTATATTAAAATTTCTTCAACCAAACTAATAATAATTAAAAAAACGTAATTCCTTATGTACATGTAGCAATTTTCGAAAAATTATGTTAAACGTAGTAATGAAAATATAGCAAATTCACGAATTGACTTTTCAAGTATATAATGAAAATAAATATATAATGCATTACACTTTAATAACTAGAAAAACTCCATACAAGTTGTCCTAGATGATTGTTTACATATATTTGCTGGTGGGTCCGGGTCACGGGTCACGTCAATGCGATCCATTTTATGCTTTCCTTGTGACAACAAAAGCGGTAGTTTTAAAATGCGCTTTAACCGTAGTTAAAGAATGAGAGAATGCCTTATGTACATTAATAAAATGAGATATGATTCACGGGTCACGTTAATGATTTACATACACATGATGTAATGAGATATGATTAGATTAAAATTTCTTCAACCAAATTAATAATTTAAAAAAAAACGTAATTCCTTATGTACACGTAGCAATTTTTGAAAAATTATGCTGAACGTAGTAATGAAAATATAGCAAATTCACGAATTGACTTTTCAAGTATATAATGAAAATAAATATATAATGCATTACACTTTAATAACTAGAAAAACTCCATACAAGTTGTCCTAGATGATTGTTTTCGTTCAAATCTTTCATTAAGATACGGCAAAGACTTATTTGTCCATTCTACTTTTAAATAAGTAAAAACAAATACTAAATTATGACTAAATACTTGTCTCTTGCTTTAAAGCACACTAACAATATTTTTGACAAAGATTATGATTTAAGGACTATTTGTTAGTTAATAATAGGTTAAAAATAAGAATACGATGAAAAAAGTTAAGATATAAAAATTTATGAAAGCATAATTGAAAAATTGATGGAAGTTATGGGTAAAATATTGTTGAAAATAAGTTTGAAAGAAAAAGTAATTTAGCTAATGGAGGCCAAATGTGGGCTAATAGTGTATATACCAAAAAAATGTTTTAATATAACCACCCTACATTACCATCGGTTTGTTTTAAGAACATAAAATTTGATCGACGTCTTTGAATTGGATGCATTATCCTTTGAAAAGGAATGCTTCTACGTGTCCCCCAAGAAAGTAACGAGAGTCTTCGAACATTACTCGTTTGCTTGAGCTAAGTGAAGCCTTATCGACTACTTAAAAATTAAAAGCACGTGACGGATATGCTTGCACTAACATAATCTAAACAAAATTTCCTTCTAGGTGCTAACAAAGGATTAAAACGAGTATTGTTGAAGATATTATTTAAGTTATATACATTTGGTCAAATCTAACATGATATCCAAACATACAAATATCCTATGTTCAAATCTCACTACTACTCATTTAAAAAAAATATTTATATTTTAGGCTTGATGAGAAAATAAATAAATTCAGCCTACACATGAAACAACGTGTTGAAGATAATATTCTATACTAAACATTTTGTCTGATTTGAATCGATTTAATAGTGTATTAATAAGGCATGGCAGAGGTTGCCTCTCACATGAGACGGGTCCCACGTGGGACCGGCCTCATTAAAAAATAATCTCAAAAATATCCACCCCACCTCTGTTTGTGTGTGTTCGGTCGGGGTTCTGAATCCCTACCCTATACATCAAGGAAGGCCCTTTAATAGTTTATATATATTTGTCCTGACCTAGCAGGTTAAAATCGACAATTGAAGAGAATAACCTCATGCCCCTCATGAAATGCATGCTTGATACCGTCTACTGCCAAACATGTGCCACCTCCTCGTATCGTATTTTGTTAGGGTACGGTGACCCGAATTTTGTTGGGCCCTCCTGGAAAACCTCATGTGTGACATACGTGATAAAACTTAAATTATGATTAAAACAAAAGGGAGTATGTGGTGGTGGTTAGCCCACCATTGATCTCTGTCGGCGTGTCACCTCAAGACGTTCCCTGTGAACGGATAAGCATCCGTGCCATGACTTAATAATGTACCAATGTTAGTCCAAACTGGTAAAAGCACCCCCACATACTTCAGTTGTACTAACATTGGTCCGTTTGATTGCAAATATAGAAAATAGATGAAAATAAAATGAATTTTAGGGAATTGAATTGCTTAAAAATAATTTTATTGAAAATTGTAATTAATTATGTTTGATTGGTATAATTTTCCATCTGAAAAATGTTGAAAGTTTGGTGTCTGTTTGATTTTGTTTTTCATGGAAATTGTCCATTAAAATGATAATTTCTTTTACCATTGGATCTAAAATTTGTTTCACTTGTAAAAAAAAAATTAAATTTTTTTACCATATCGAATACCATTTGACTTTATTTTGCTTAAAAATTGTCAATCAAAGTAATAAATATTTTTACCATTGTATCTAGAATTTTTTCTAATTGCTTAAAAAAAACTGGAAAATGAGAATTGGTGAACATGTGAGCCAAATGTGGGAAACAATTTCCATGAAAAATAAAGTATATCAAATAAGGCAAAAGTGAAAGTTGAAATTTGTTTTCTATTTTTCATGAAAAATAATGCCTCTCAAACATACCCTTAATTCAAAAGCACCCCCACATACTTGAAAGATTCAAAATTTACCCAAGTAATTAGTGTACATAACCTACTTTACTAAACAAATTGCAATAATTTAGGGACAAAATAAAAATTGGAAAAGAGTACTTTTAATTGTGTGTATGCCCTAGAGGCTAGAAATAAGGATGTAGACATGGGTTTGGTATCAAACCACTATAATTATTAATATCTAACTTTTATTTGTACACTCAAAGAAGAAAGCTCAAACCCTAGTCCTCAAAGTAGAGCATATTGATTCATCTTTATCTTGGATAAGATATTGAAACGAATTTTTATTGGGATCTTAAATATAAAATTATAAATCATTTCTCGATTGTTTAAAGGTTAAGAAACCAAATGGTATCTTAGAAGGCAAAAAGTAAGGAACTTGTTTCTTTGAAGCAATCGCGAGTTATTTGATTAAAAGTAGAATTTAACTTTTATGGGACTCAAGCAATCCACCCTTTAGACTTGATTGTTTGATTATTTTCCGAATAGAGAAGATAAATTGTTGAGGTAACACCCTTCCGTTTTTACGATAATATCATAAACTTTACAAAGTCAGAATTTTAGATGGCATGATATAATTAACAAATAAAGTTCGACGAGCACTCAAATTAGTGAATTACATAATTCTTGAAAAAAATTGAATATTTTTAATCTTTATTGTGAGTATAAATAAATATTTATTGGCTAATCATTGGACACCATCAAACCCTACATGCAGCTTAAAGAGGGATCCTTTTTGCTAAAATTAGGCTTTTCCTATTGTGAATTGGGAAAGGGTTAAATGATATTTTTCGAATATCTATATGCCTACCATGTTTGATTCACACTTGGCTATTTTTTCCCACCTCCTAATAGTACCATAAAAAGAATCCCTTTTGTGCTTTAACTATAAATTTGCATCCCACGTATTAGTTTGTGTACATACGTACCTCATAAAATAACAATAGATCTATAAAGGTGTAAAGTAGATTGGACTGTATCGCATTTTCTACGCAAGTTAAGTAGATATGTAAAATGGAACAAGCTCCAAAAATGTGCGTATTCTAAGTGTCAAGTCGGTCGTGGTCCGATCTCTCAAAAGTGTTGGAATGTCTTAATCCTAGACCTCTCAACCCAACTTTACACTCTAGGGTCGTGCCAGTCGAACAATTGCATTATAAAGCAAAGCTCATCGACGGAGCTCTTGCATGGGTATTGATGTTCAAAGGACCAGTAGTAAAGGACATAAAGAATATCTTTATTAAAGTAGAAAGCATTTCCTTTTTGATAATCAGGCAATCAAATTTTGTCTCTTCCATTTCTTCACTTGAACGGTCCTTTATATTCACTCGAAGAACATAACCCTCTAGCCAGTTATCTCAAAATCTTCATCAAATTCTCCATTATTTATCTAAAAATGTCACAGCCAGTTGATCGGGTGTATCCTAATACTTACACAAAACAGCCTTCTTCCAATTCTAATGGTTCATTTGGGCCTGTTTTCATTGTCTTGGCTGCAGTACTCGTAATATCAGCTATTGCTTGCGTGTTTGGACGGCTATGCAACCGGAAGCATCGCCGCGGTAAGGAGGAGCACCACCATGGCAAGGCCAAGCCAGCTCGAGGCCAGGACCTTGGCCCTAAAGAATGGGAGTCTAGGCAAAAACCTAGTTTCAAAGATGGGGACATAGAATTTGGGTTTGACAAGAGAATCCCTACAGCTAAAGTGGCTGCACATGGAGATCCCAGAGGATCAAAGCCACCTCAGAATGGTGGGTTCAAAGGTAAAGTGAGATTTGCTGATAATGTGTAGGGTTTGAATCTGATTGATGCACGGAATGTGGTACAATCTACTTTAGTAGATAAGTCATGGTTGGACTTGGGGTATACTTTATTAGTAGTTAATTAACGGACAGTTTTTCTGTCTTGATTTGTATTGAAATTTTCTTTTCTTATCGATCGAAATCAACGATTAATTTGTCTCGTGATGTTTAATGGTTCTATTTCGTTATACGCGAAAGGTAGACAAAGATCGTTACAAAGACTTTTCTCAAGAAAGCATTCATTGGTAAATCAATTGGTTTGCTGCAGAATAGTTTATTCTTGGGTCTCAATAGTTCAGTTAGGCCCATATAAGCCCAATATAGAAGCCCAGTTATACGGCCTGTGAGAAGTGCACTTGTACTGAACGTGATAAGGCCGAGAATTATATGAATGGGCCCAATCCACTTAGGCCCATATTGGGCTGGGCTTGTGTTTAATGTGTGTTNGATAAGGCCGAGAATTATATGAATGGGCCCAATCCACTTAGGCCCATATTGGGCTGGGCTTGTGTTTAATGTGTGTTGAGTTATCAGGGCCAGATACGACACACAAGCTCAACACGCGCCAGATCGTGCCAGGTTGTATTCGTGCGAGCCAATAAGTTTAAATTAGATTATGTTTTTAAATTATAATTAAAAAAGAACTCTAGATTAATAATTGATTTTTTCCCAAATTCTCATCTTCAAACTAAACTGAGAAACTCAATTTGATTTTGAATTTTTAACAATCAACAAAATTATAAGTTTAAAAGTAGACTTACAGTACATATTCAGTAATGAAAATTCGACAGTATTAAACTGCACATAAAAAATCATATATCTAATATTTAATTTTAATAATACCTATATATGTTATATGTCAAGTCAACTTTATTGAGATTTTCCTTGTTAAATACGAATTAATATTGTGAAAAAATAAAATAAAATAAATGATAAAATGTATTAAATTGAAAATATCTGTCAAAAAAGTTTAAAAAATATCGCCAATAAAAATAAAAATCTTAGATGTCACATCAAATATTAATTTTAAAAAATTTACCTCATTCCTTAACTACGCGGTAAGATACTAAGATGTCGATATTTATTCTTATTATTTTATTTTTTTTTAAATGAATACGAAACTTCACGCACAAGAAATCTCTGATTCACAAACAAACACGCACTCTCTCTTTTAGGATCATTAATTTGTTTATGATTTAATTTTAAGTTATCTGGATAGTATAGATAAGATTAGTATACTATATTTTTATAATCGTTCAATTTTGTTTAATTAATCCATCCCATCAGTGTGATTTTTCTCAACAAGTAATCGAATTTATAATATTTAAAATTAAAGATTTGAAAATTCATCGAAACTCGATAGATTAACAAATTTTGAAAATGTTTTCGAAAACCCACGATGCTAGAGTTGAAGGGCATTTGCCCTCAACAAAACGGAGTCACGTTCATCTAACTTGACACAATTTATACACCTAATCAAAATAGCAAAAATCAAATCTAAGAATAATAGATTTGTCGAAAGCAAAGTCTAAAAAATAAAACAATTGTACAAAAAAGATGGTCCATCTCGATTTGATTTGATGCTTAGCGACCCGAACATGTATGCTATTACACCAAAAATATGGTGATATAAAACACCCCATGCATGCACCAAAAATAGGGGAGCCATCTCTAGTCACCAACCAAATATATTGCAAGTACGGAACGGTTGAGCATCGACATAGATGTCACAAATCTTTTTACCTAGTCAAACTATGTAGAAAGTAAACGTGGGGTTACTAACACATTTAGGTAACACCGAGCTTGCTTCTCTGAAGGTTAAAGTTGAGCTAAAATGATCATTACCTTGGCGACAAAGTGTCCCCAACTTGAAGGGAGAGAGGTCCAAATCCACCGATGAGAACCTTTCGACAAATAACCTAGACAGTAGGAATAGTTAGTTATGAAATACTGTAGACTGCCTCATCTAATCAAAATCCGAACATTTTACTTGAGTGGCTTATGTACCCATGCTCGATTAAAGGAGATTGATGTGACTAGGGCAATCCCAACCTCTCTTCACCCATATAAGTGTTGCATTTCTCATCAAAGGGGGTAAGCAATGATGCTAACTCTCCTCAGCTTATACATCTAAATTTTTATTCCTACTCTGCTAAATCATATACTCGAGAATCTTCAATTGTTGCAACCCTACATAGTTGGCGGTGATGTTGGTGTTGCGGTGGCTAGTCTAGAATCATTGATATGTGCGTTTTGCGCACTTAATTATGCAACAAAACATGATTAATTATTGATATAAATGCTTGACTATGGCTTAATTTGAAATGAATTGTGTTTGTAGACCCACTTTGATGGAAATAACGAAATGTGTGCGAAAAAAAGGCAAAAAGGGACCAAAATGGAAGGAAATGAAAGTTTGG
>CAIGRS010005645.1:0-10739 GCA_903798395.1 Fraxinus floribunda
TAGTTATTTTAAGTTTTTTTTGTTTTGGATTATAAAATTTTGAATTTGTATTTAATTGAAAATTTTTGGTTTAAAAAAAAAAAAAAACTAAATGGGGCATTAAACGAGGCAAGAACCCGCCCCGTTGCCATCACTATTTTCGAGGAAGGTAGGCCATTGTGGTTCTCAAAAAGTACTTCTGGAATATGAAATGCTTTTAAAATTAAGTTTCCAAACAAAAATTAAGGTAGTTTCCTCCAAAAATTCTTGAGTCTATGCCAAACGGGCCCTTAATAGGGGAGGTCTTCTAAGCCATAAACAAGGGGGATTATCATCTTCTCCATTCAATGCAGAGTTAAGAAATTACGTTTATTCAGTGATATTGCACGTGTATTCTTCCTTGTTCCAGTTTATAGTTTCTTTTGGTAGGCGAACGCCGTTTCTGGAATGGCTGTGCACGACGACTGTAAATTGAAATTCTTGGAATTAAAAGCAAAGAGAAACTACCGTTTCATCGCGTTCAAGATTGAGGATCAACAAGTGGTGGTTGAGAAGCTTGGCAGCCCCAGAGAAAGTTACGACGATTTCACTGACTCTTTGCCTCCTAATGAATGCCGCTATGCTGTCTTTGATTTTGATATCACCACTGATGAAAATGTCCAGAAAAGCAAGATTTACTTTATTGCCTGGTAAAGGTTCTATTTCCTATAGAAACTCGACTCATGCATATTCAATTTCTTCATACACAGTGCAAGAAAATAGAGATATAAACTAATGACAAATTTTTGATACATAGTGATGAAGTATCACTGGTAACAGGGTTGTCCACTTAATTTGGTTAAATAAGACAAGAATATTTGACATTGTTTTCTATCCAATATTACGTATCAAAAATGACAAGTATAGAGAAATGTAAAATGTGCTGAATCACCCTGATCCGAAATGTGAAAAGCAATGCCCGGCTGGTGGGCTGGCATGCCATAGCCAGTTTGTGCAGGGTTCGACTGTAGAGACCTGCAGATCACTTGAAAAGGCAATGCCGCATACCATGCCAGACCTAATTTGAAGGGGTCGGGTGAAGGTGTGGCCCCGATTTGCACCTCTAAATATATTTATCGAAATATAACTGTGCGCTTTAGTTCCTGCACAACTTCATATAAGCTGTTTTCTTGTTACTTAAATCTGATTATTATGCAGACAAAACTGTGATAGATATTAACTTAGCAATATTTCAGGTCACCAGATTCATCAAAGGTGAGGGTGAAGATGGCGTATGCAAGCTCAAAGGACAGATTTAAGAGGGAATTAGATGGAATTCAAGTTGAATTGCAAGCAACTGATCCCAGTGAAATGAGCCTCGACATTGTAAAAGCTCGTGCAATCTGAATACTTCCTCCCTTGCTTCACTTCCCAGTCTCACGCTCGGAAAAAACTTCTTATTTCAAGAATTGTATTGTTTCCATTGGTTTAGTTGCTTTTATTTAGCATAATATAATACAACAAATTATTCTGTAATTTCCTATATTTGTGATGCTTTTGACGAGAGAATGCAACTAAAGAGGCAACCCATTCATTTATAGATTATGATAACGTATATAAATAATACAAGAAGTTATAGAGATATGTTAAATCTATGAGTAATACTGACAAAAACATAACCTGTTTTTAAGGTTTCTATATTTGCTTATTTTGACTATCCCAGTATTGTTTCTCCCATGTCTCTACTTGCTTTACAGAATTATCTCTTCTATCAAGAACGGAATGAAGAGATGCAGGATCATAAGGTGGAGGCATGGTGCACAGGCTCGAATAAGAGTGACCTTCAACCAGGGAGTCGGTCATGAATTTCTTCTCGACTCCTTGTGCGGGGCAAGCCATCGACTCTGAACAGAGTTCAACTGCTCTTCGAGGCACCCTAGGCTTGTATTTTAAGAGCTTGGAATACTCAGTCAAGAGATGGAGCATGTAATCGTATACATAATCCATCTTCAAATCTTCTAGAATGAAACTGCTTGCTGCCTTGCCAATGGCCTGAGACTGACAATCAATTCAAGAAACTGGTAAAAGTTTTAAAAGCAATCAAACTAGTATTGTTCCCTTCTCTCGCCAGTGTGGGTGTACGTGTGCGCTTTTTTCAAGTGATGTAGGTCTCTCTAAAATTGTCATAAACCTTGGAGAAGGTATGCATTATTCAAACTTCAAATAAGGGAGTTCTGTATAATTTTTGAAAAGGGACGGGGTGTATCTGAAATCGTCATAAATTCAGGGGAAGTACACATTATTTCAAAGTTGAAATAAGAAAGGTTGCTGGGATTTTTTCAAAGTGAGGGGTGTCTATGAAATTATCAAAAACCTGGGGGGATGTCTCGATAATTTGCCCTCTTCTAAAACTTTGGGTGTGTTTGAGCCACATTATTTTGGAAAAATGTATTCTGGAATAGTAGATTGATGAAGAATGTGTGGTTGAAAAAAAAAAAAAAGTTATTGATGTGATGGAAAATATTATTTTATTGAAGAATAAGTGGTTGAAAATAAATAGAAAAATGAGAATGAAGATTTTAGAGAGTGTTTGGTGGAAATTAAAATTAGATTTTTAGTAAATTGTGATAACAAAAAAAATTTGAAATGTGTGGTTGAAAAGTTGTGGGATCCATGAAAAATGTAGTTAATATTGATTATTTGATTTTGACTTGGATTAAAATCAAATTTTAATCCGAACCAAACAGGGAATCCATGTTTTTGCAATCCAACCAAAACCATATGGTTAGGAGATCCCAAAATTTTAGCAGGAAAAATTCTTTCNAATGTTGCAACGGTATCAAACCCCTCGTGAAGAAGTCGTAGTAATGAGGCGTCACAAGTAACGGAACAGAATCACATGCCAGAA
Organism: Fraxinus floribunda; assembly: GCA_903798395.1. Classification (NCBI taxonomy): domain Eukaryota; kingdom Viridiplantae; phylum Streptophyta; class Magnoliopsida; order Lamiales; family Oleaceae; genus Fraxinus; species Fraxinus floribunda. Next base: position 2,867 of record CAIGRS010005645.1, read on the forward strand.
TGTATTTCTCGCTCACGGACCATGCAGATCCTTCAATATAAATTTTGAATCTGTATGAAATGCAAAATGAATAACAAAATTACGTTATACTAACAACAATGAAGATATGTCCAGGATGAAGATTCAAGTGAATCCAACCTATGAATGCATTGGCTTGCCAGGTCTGATTGCTTGTAACCTTGTTGTTGTTCTCGTATCCAGTCCTGCAAAAGATTCCAAAAGTTCGCTAATTGAATAATTGCTTCGGTTTTACTACCTTTTAAGCAGACAATTAACACTTTTAACAATCAAATATACTTTTCCACCTGTAAGCAACATAAGCAATACTTTCAAAGGCCATTGTTACCGTGGGAGAACGATTTCTATTCCCAGATTTGGATCTTGTATTCAACCATTTATAATGTTCTTAAGCATCACGTGAAATAAATTGTTACCTGTGCATATACACGAGCACCCCAGTCGTATTTATCCGAAACGTTACACTTGAGCAAATCCATCCTCGTGGGAGCAACAATGGGATTCCCTTTCCAGTAAGCATGTGGTTCCCTGTCAATCCATCTAGTTCTCTCGGTACCTTCTTTAAGTTCTTTGGACAATGCGTCCCATGGTTTTATATTAATCTCGGGCCTAAAAAATGTAGAAGAGATTGTTTTCCTAAGCTTATAAGGTTTGCTTATGAGTAAATATACTTACAAGTAAATTAAGTGATGAATTTTATTGGTCAAAGTGGAAACAAAAATAAGTTACTTTTTGAAAGGCTTACCATCCCCAGAACGACCAATCTGGAAAAACAATGTCAAATGAGGCATTATTGCTGCAATATCGAAACAGTGGTGGGGGCGCCGGGAATTTGGGCTTGCTGAAAATTTCTTTCTTAATGACTGGCCAGTCTACACAATCGAACATTAGGTCCAAATCCGGCACTTTACCAGGATACCTTCGTAACAACTGTAAGATCCCCCAAATTGTAAAGGTATCTCTACTTTGAAATGATTTTTTATATGTTTCAACATAAGCCGTTCCATTCAGTATCACTAATCGGAAATTCGCTGTCCGTTTAGCACTCCTCACCATTTCTCTAGTGATACCTGTCTCCCTCCATGGCCATAAATCATCATGGATCCAACGGAAGTACTCTGGACATGTCGGTGGTGGTGTCGTTGAAAGGTCTTTATTTTCGAAGGAAAACTTTGATGGGTAGTAGTTGGCGGGGCAGGTCCGTGTGAGGTTACCGAGCGAACAGTTCAGTGAATAAGTAATGTGCTTTCGAGGAATCTGGGGAAATTTCGGAGTTTCTAAAGTGTAGTTGTGTAAAGGTATGGTTGTCAGTGCTGGTTTTTGTGCAGAATCTCCATTGATCAACTGCAAGTTAGAAACAAACCAAATGAATTAGACCAAGGACTAGAAATTCTAGAATAATTTTGTTGAGAATTAGAAACCCTAATTCTACGCCATCGAGAACAATTAAATCACATAAAGAAAAATAGGCACACAAGAACACGCAAGATTTACAATATTCGACGAGACTACATCTTCTTCCACCACTGCTCTAATTTACTATGACGATTGACGAAAAGAGAATTACATAGTCTATATTGTCTAACCTCTCTCTCTTTTCAATGAAAATACAAAACCCTAATGACGGCTCCCCATTTATAAGACAAATTAGGACAAAAATTTACAAATGTGAAAATCCTAAAGCCCCTGTTTGGGCTCCATTTTACCAAGAAAATGCATTTTGAAATAGTAAAAAGTTGGAGAATGCGTGGTTGAAAAATAAAGAAAAGTTTTCGATTTACATGTAAAATTATTTTATGCGAAAATATGCGATTGAAAATGAGCGTTGAAAAAATGAATTTTGAGAATAATGGGACTCAAACAGGGGCAAAGTATCGCTAATGAAATTTATTGTCCGTGCACCATGACAAAATAATTAAGCTCCACAACTTAACAAATTCTACAACAAAGCCGAGAGGAATGTAGTAATTCTTTTTTCTCTTTTCTTTTTCCTATTTTACCCCTAACCCCAGAAGACATGTGCTAGTCAAGTAGATTTTTAGCTTTTAATGATAAATTGGACATACACCATCTTGTAGGGACTAATTTGAAAGGTGACAACTCTTGTATACAACTTGCATCTAGATCTAGGGCCACTGAATTAATTTCTTTTTTCTTTGAACATGAGCATTAATTTCGGTTCTGACTATAATAACCTAAAACGTTTTTAAGGGTGTCTTCGGTAGAGATTAAAAACAGATTAAAATTGAAAAACTAGTCGTTATTATCGGAGTAGTGACCCAGTTATATTTTCAATTTTAATTGAATTTTAACCCTCTCAAACATGCTCTAAGTGTTTCCTAGGCAATTAGTCTGAAATAGAAAACAGGTACAGGGACCACCGACGACGTCGTTAAGCTGTTGAACACCGCCGAACGACGTCGTAAATAAACAAACAAATATAAACAACAATTAAAAGATTCCGCCGAGAATTATGAATTCAAAATGAATTATTAACAAGTAATTAAAATATTTCGAAGGGATTTGTAGGGTTCAAAAGCGTCGGCGAGTGTGATAGATTTGCAGACTTACAGAAGAGCCAAGCAAGCGCGTTGAAATGAACGCGCCAATGGTGAGAACTACAAAGAAGAGAAGTATGGATGAAGATCTAGAAAATGGCCGCCAAATCGCCTCCATAAATGCCTCTGATTCTCACAGTAAAATGCCCAGCTGATGCGTATCTACAATATTCTTCGAAATATCAAATACTGAGGATGACTGTGGGTGATGGGATTAAACTTTTCTGCAACTTTAGCTGTTCCTGGAAACGAAAATATGATTTTAACAACAAAGGAATCGTGATGCTCCTGTGTGTTTTACTTCTACTTTTTTTTGGAAAAAATCAAGAACACGAAGCTTCAATTTTGTTTGTTGAGAAACATAGTGGGGGGGATTTGGTGAACTAAGTGGAAGGCAGCTGAAGAAAAAGGTGACACGAGGAGAAGACAGACAGAGAGGAATGATTGACTTGTAGGACTGTATTCACATGGTAGTGTACTGATATCAACAAGCAACACTTCCTTAGCTGTTCAAAATAACATAAACGGATCAAAGACTTTACCTTTACCAACCTATATTTTATATATATATATATATATATATATCTCTCTGTGTGTGTGTGTGAGTGATGATATTCATAATGTTCACATGACTGCCCCCTATTGGAGGGCTGTCTGGTGATGATATCCATAATGTACCACTAGAATTTTCCTATATATATATATATAGTACTGTTGCAAGGAGGAGAGATTGAAAGGGAAATTGCCCTGTGGCATTTAGGTTTTGTCCCTTTTTGGTGAGAGAGGGACTCAATTATAGAAAGTCAAACTTGGGACTCAATTATTATAGAAAGTAAAATTGAAAATAGTTATCCCAACTAGTACGATTTAATTATTTCAATAATACTTTACTTTTTCATTTTTCAATATTTATTTAATTTAATTTAACCATTTGAACAATATTATTATGAATTATTTTGCCGACTATTTAGTCACCATCAATACACATTTGACATATTCATTTCAGTTGTATACTTTCAGCACATGAAACGCAATTACAAATTGTAATAAATACTGCAAAATTCTAATTCAATTAGTATAAATGATTTAATATTCATTGCAACGTATATATTCCTTCATATTAATTCTAAATTAATTATCATTCACGTTAATTCATGTATCATATTTGCTTTAACCATTTGAACAATATTTCATTACTTATTTTGCCAAATAATTAGTTATCATCAATGTACATTTGATTGATTTATTTCACTTGCTTTCACCACATGATACCCAATTACAAACTATAATATATACTACAAAATTCTTGTTCATGAATGTATTCACAGTTATTAATTCTTAATTAATTAACATTTACATCCATTTAATTCATATTCATATTCAAATATTACTTTTACGACACTTTTATGACATTCAAGCCTCCAAATTTATAAATAGATAAAAATGTGTAATTAAAAATAAAGTTCGACAATTTATAAATAATTTATAAATGTTGCAATAAGGAGAATAAATCTCGACCCGATGGATTCAGGGTTAGTTTGAGTAAAAATCTATCAAATTGGGTTGAATAAATTAATTTACAAATAAGTGATTTTATTAGTTTAAATTTATTTTAGATTATTCTTAAGTTTTGTCTTGTCCTTTCATTATTGTGTGTTAATTGTGCCTTTTCCTTTTGTTTTACCAACTACTTTCAAGAAAGAAATGTGAAGGGGCGTTGAAAACGTAATGAAATGAAAGATCTCATGAATTGCGTTTCTTGAGCTTGAAGAACGTGAATTATAACATAAAACCGTGATTCTCGAAGTAGGTAACTCAATCACATGGTCAAACATTCTAAATTAATTAATTACTAAATAATATACATAGGGATGTAAAATTTTAAGTTAATTCCTTTACGATGAAGTAAAACAAATAAGTAAACGTTCCATTCATATAATGTAATTTTTAAATTGTAGTAATAAAATATTATCTATTTATCAGTGTTCATTGGTGCCGTCAATACAAGAGGTGTGGCAAAACCATCACGCTTGGGGCTTGAGTTCTAAATAAGCGATCAACAACAGCATTGTTCGCTTAAGGCACACCTTACATATATATTGTTCTTTTTCTTTTCTTTAACAATTCTTAAAAGACTGATTTTGTATCTGACGACACGAATGATGAATTAAATGAAGAAGAAAATACTGAATTGAAGTCCAATAAAGAGTTAGATAACATTGAAACATCTACGTTATCTACATTATGCAATTATGATTTTGAAACTTATCTTTTTGTTGGAAATTTTGAAAAAATATATAAAGTTCGTATAAATCTATTTTAGATGTTTGGTGAGTATTATTTTAAATATTAAATAATTTTAGATTGATTAAAAATTTAAAGTAAGAAAACGGTTTTTACTTTTAGGAGTGTCTGAAACATGAACTCCACATTCGTCACGCATTATACATTTTAGAACATTGCTATTCATTTAATTATTTAAATTGTTTCTCCTCAGAGGCTAAGTTTTACAAAACTTTCACTATTGTACATGTTGAACCACGAAGAGAAAGAAAATCTCTAAACTTAGAATTTGAGTCCTCTCTCGAACATTATAATGTATTCTTGCTCGACACTTGGCACAATTTTACGAAGCACATGTGCCACAATTTGCATATAGACGGCAAAAGACTGTTGCGAAATTACAGCCATGGACTATGCAATTGTTGACTTCCTTAAACCCAATTTCACAACATTCAAACATGCCGGAAAATAATATTTTTCGGGGTTGTAGTTCCAGTCTCAAAGCTAGCAATTGGTCTTAGTCTGGGCTTGGTTTTGAGCCCAAGTACCTATTTTCACATATTTCACAAATAACACTAAACATTAATTTGTTATATTATTCCATTTTTTATATAATTAGAGCATCTAAAAGTAGTATGTTAAATTGAAGAAAAGAATTGTAGCATACAACTTTGGGTCATTGACAAATGTTCTTATTGACCTCCGAATTCGGCGAGATTCATATGTCAACAAATTCAAGCTTCTTTTCCCTCCACGTGTATATTAACTTGCATATTTGAATGTCCACATTAGACCATACGAATTGTTTCTCTAGCAGAGTGCAATAGTTTCATACATTCCAACGTTCAAATCAGATAGAGATATATATTGGACGAGGGGAGACACAATGGACAAAAATAGGGGTACCAAGCTTTATACTTATATAGCTTGCATACATTTGGATGACACAAGGTGTGATTTTTATAACCAAGAGAAATGACTCAAGACTCATTGAATGCTTGACAAGTAACCTCATCCCGATACTCACCGAACAAGCTCAATTGTGTCGATCCACAATCATCGTAGACATGTAGTTTCCATAGCATGAAGTAAGCTAAAAGGATATATGATTTGACTGAGTGCAGTTGCTGCAAAGTTATCAGATCAATCAATTGGTGAGCAGTGTACTGTTTACAACTTGATCGAGGTTAGGCATATCATAGATGCCCATCACCTCATCATATACACACACACACACACAGTGGAGATGTGGCACATCGTTTCAGATAACAATAACATAAAGAGACATGTCTAAAGCCCTAGCGTAATCGTCTTGGAAGGGGCATGCGAACAAGACGATCTGCGTAGTGCTTACCTTGCTTGGTCTCTTATTAGTGTGACTTTTTTGTTTAGCCGACGTCATGTGACATGTCACATATACAGAGGCGTAACAGTTCTAGCTTTTTGGACATTAGAATTTTCAACTTCTAATATTTGTAACGTATACCTTATTCTAAAGCGTTAATTGCTCGATCAAATCATAAATTCGTCACCAACCATTTAAAAAATAAGTAGGCTCTGAATTTTATATTCAAATTGTATAATATATTTTTAATGATGAGAATCATTAAAGTGTACTTACTAAACAGTTATGTAGTAGGGATGGTAACGGGGCGGGTATAGGTCGGGTAGGCCAATCTCATCCCCGTCCCGTCGGGTATTTTTATTACCTTATCCCATACTCATACCCTGTTAAAGCGGGACGGGACGGGACGGGGCGGGGCGGGGCGGGGCGAGGAGACTTGCCCCATTTATTTTTTCTTTATTTTAATTTTTTGTTTTATTTTGTTTTATGTTTTTGGTTAGTAAATATTATTATTTTTTTACTAATTTCTTAAAAGCAATTTATATTCTCTTTAAAAATGATAATACATTTATTATTTTTGTTTGATAAAAAATTTAAAATTGAAATTAATTTTAAATGGGGCGATTAGCGGGGCGGGGACTATGTTTCCCACGCCCCGTACCCACTTCGAGGTAATAACTCTCGCCCCATCCCCGCCCCGTGTACCCCATTGAACAGTGAGTGACCAACGAAGTATTATTTTTCTAACCAAATTAAATAAATAAATAAATAATTGATCATTAAATAAAGAATAGAAAAGACAATATATTTTTAATTAAACATAAAAATCAACATAAACCCGTAATTTTTAATAATAATTGTATAAATCTAGGAATATTTCTTAATCGTAATTGGTCATTTTGTTTGTATTAAAAGTTTATTGATTGATGATAAAGCATGTACTAGGACAGTCGATTATGTTCTTTGTTTTAACTTTCTTTTAGCGTCGAGCGATTGAGCGAGTACTCTTTTACATCCGTCAAGAATAGAAATGGGCGCGACCGGGTTCCAAATGAGCTCGTCATTCTAGCAAGTATCCATGTTTCACAGTTTTCACTTGTGAAGAACATACAGTACAAAAATCTTTAATAGTAGTGTAAGATTTTGTGCAGTTTGTGTGTGTGTGTGTGTGTGTGTAGGGTTTTGCTTTGGGGGTGGGATTGGGGCTAAAGTAATCACGACATCCCACTCCACTCGTGACCACCTCCATGCTTTCTCATTTCAAAACCCAATGCCCCGTTTTCTTGTGCCCATTCTAAATTGAGTAATGCTGTACAACATTACTGATATCAACCATCAATTTAGATGACCTATCACATGTGATCACCTAAAGTGGTGCTCTAACAGCATTGGTGCCAGATATTATTATTCTGGTAAATTTATGTTATATAGTCTTTCTCCATAAGGTAAGAGGTGAATTGTATAGAATAGCATAAAGTTTAAAAGAAATTTAAATCTTGTATCATGTTAAAAATCTTGAAATCTTTTTTACTTACAAATAATGTTATTCAATCATGATCATCCGTGTATGGTCATACTGTTGAAAATTTAAAATCCTAATTGTATTCCACCAATAACAATAGAATTGCAGTAAAGAAATAGATGCACAAGAATACAATTTATATAAGTT
>CAIGRS010005667.1:0-10189 GCA_903798395.1 Fraxinus floribunda
CTAGGCGGGGCGCCCCACCCCGCCCCGCCAACCCGTCGGAGCGGGTTTTTTTCGCCCCATTCGGGGCGGGGCCTCGCCGGGGCGGGTTAAATTGCCATCCCTAATATTGAGAGAGAAAGTTATGATAAAAACATTGAGAATTGTTCAGCTGCCGGAAATTAGGTGAGGCGCACGCCCTCGCATGCAGGAGAGGTGCGCACCCCAGACCCAAAAAGTCTCACCTGAGGCTGCCCAAACCTCCAAGGCCAGCACCCTAGGTTACACTAGGCGTGCGCCTCAAGCTAGATCGAAAAAAAAAATTGTTTGCCTTATCTTGTTTTGGTAATTTTTTAGGGTAATGTTGGAGGGTTGGTATAAAAGAGAATTTTCGTGATTTGTGTCGACTAAAAATCTAGAATATAACTTGTGCAATTGTAAATTGATTTTGATAAAATTTTGATCATATTCCATTTATTTTTGAATTCTAATTCCATCAAATTGTCTCCTAACAATTCTCAAAGTATCATCTTGTGGTTTGAATCACCTATTGAATATTTGCAGTTTGGTTATCAAATTTGAATTTGCCATTTTTCTTTGATTTTCCTTTGTTTCTTCCAGTTCCTCGTTCAATCACTGAGTTTAACTTGTATAATATAAAATAAAAAAATTTATGATATATTTTGTCAAAAAAATTGCTAAATATCGATATCTCAAACCCCCAAATAAGTGTATAAAATACATTTATCAATGATAATCCCATTTATTTCAAACCGTTTGCCACTCCAATGAAGAACTTTCTGTCCTTCTTTTGCTTAAATTAATAAATGATCATTTTCTTGAGTTAAATCAAAATAAATTTTCTGGCATGTGAACTCGATAAAAACAGTCTCGATATTCTCAAATTGCGATTAAATCTTGCACCCACTAAATTCCCAAGTTGATCCAAGCAGAATTGTGACAAGTTTGCCAGGTCTTAGTGGTGGTTAAAATGGAAAAATTGGTCCAAGTTCACCTGTTGGATTTGATCCATGACTTGTCTCAAATAAATCAGAGTTATTTATATATCGAGTCAAGATGAGCCAAGTCAGCGAACGATTCAACCATTTGTCATTCCTTAACATAGCATTACTGTATGATATTAGTATGAAAAAATTCGCCATACAATCAAATTGTTATAATCAATAATAATAATAATAATAATAAAGAACAAGAAAAACTCTAGTCGACCTAAATTAAGATACTATTTGACATTCATTAAATCAAAACTATTTTTTCTCAAATTTTTAACTATACATTTAAACAATAAAATATTTTGTTCGCAAACTCTATCCAATTTGGTTATTATTATTATTAAATGGTATGTCTATCCAATTTGGTTATACATTTTTGTATACAACAAATTATTATTATTATTAAGTGCATTTACAATAAATTTTAATCATGTAATCAATAATAATTAAGGAATGAGTTAAAATAAAAGTATCCAAGAAGCAAGAAGTTTGAAAAATGTAATAAACACGGTAGCTTCTCAAGAATTCCTTGCTCATCATAACAAATCAAGAATAAAGATGTCCACATTGCACTTCGAAATGAATTAATTGATCATTTTGGGATGAATAAACGAATTTCGAAAATTAAATTACAACACTAGTTCGACTTCGTAATATCATAATATCGAGATTCAAAACGTATTGCACTATTTTTTTGATAACATATTTAATATATTCTTAGATGTGGTATTTCTATTAATTGTACTACTTTTTAAAATTTATTAATCAATTCAATATTTTCGTAATTTAACGTAATTATTTATTTATTAATTTATGTAGCCGTAAAATAAATGAATAAATAAATTATTAAAAATGAAAAAAATAGGTTGATAATAATTTTCAGTTTGATACCAAATTTGTTGTAAAATGACAAAACTTTTTGATAACCATGGTTTCAAAGCTCTTTAATTTTCATATTCATTTTTCAACTATACATTTACACAATAAATCATTTTACAAGTAAATAAAAAAAAATTCCTAATTTTTAATCACAAATTCTTCAAAAAAAATATTATTCGAAAACTAAATTTGATCAAAATAATGGTCATGAACTGGGCACAATTAACCTCAATTTGGTGTTGAAGATAGCCTAAATTCCATTGTAAATTTATTTCCCCGTTGTATTCTAACACTCTCCGTTGCAAGTAGCTTTCACAAACACTGCCGTTTCTCAGATCTGTTATCCGTAGAGACGGGTTCTGACATCCGGTCGCCATGAATATGGCGATTAGGGTTTTTCTGCTACTTCTCATAATCTTGTCGTCCACCTATCCCACTCTCTGTATCTACGAAGACCAAGTCGGCCACATGGACTGGTCTCTCTCCCTACTCTCTCTACATATAATTTTAATTTTTAGTGAATTTGTTTTTTTCAGTATCAGATGATTGGACCGTCGAAATATTTCATGCTTATAGGGATTTTATGATTGGATTGTCATAATCATGTAGGCATCAACAGTACATAGGGAAAGTGAAGCATGCAGTGTTCCACACTCAGAAGGCGGCACGGAAGCGCGTGATAGTCTCCACCGAGGAGAACGTCGTTGCCTCGCTTGATCTTCGTCGTGGCGAGATTTGTGGGTTTCAACCTTCAGTATTTTGCTCTTAACTCGATCTATTTTTAAGCAAGCCAGTGCAATTAATGGTAATTGTTTGGATGTGATGCAGTTTGGAGACATGTTTTGGGGCCCAACGATGTCATCGATGCAATAGATATTGCGCTCGGGAAATGTAATTCTGATACTCTTTATCTTCAGTGAGATTTGTTCAATGGCTTATTTGGATTACAGTATTCAGCAAATTAATGGGTTTCCATAATTAGTCTTCAAGATTTGAATTGATGCTAAATGCCTCTGGTCCATTTTTCCATAGGAGTAGTTAAAGCAAAGAGTTGCCTAATATCTCCTACTCTTCGATCAGCTTGAGATTTTATGGTTATTATCAATTATTGTCAAATGGGAAAAATTGTTCATTCCATGCTTTTCCATTACTCCTATTTTAATTTCCTCAAATACTTCTATTTGTGTAATAATTTTTGCTTTAGTTGTGTCAACTGAGCAAAAGAAAGACAACGCAATATAGTCTTTTGCTAGTTAAATAAGAGTTGCAGCAAGAGAAGTTATTTGACCTTTAAGTTCAATGTGCATGTATATTTGGTTTGAGGTATATATTTATTTATCTGTGCAGATGTTATAACTCTGTCATCAGGAGGAACTATTTTGAGAGCATGGAACCTTCCTGATGGCCAGATGATGTGGGAGTCAACACTTTCTGGCTCAACACCCTCAAAATCGTTATTATCAATTCCAGTGAGTGAAAATTGTTATATTTCCTTAAGCCTTTCATAAAAGTATCTTCAGATATCTCTAGACTCTAGAGGTTGACATCATATTACCAATGCATGACAATGTGCACTTGAATGCAATTTACGTAGTTTAGAGTGTGATACATCAGAGCTACACTTCCCTAGGTTGGGGATTTTGCTGAGATGAATGTTCCAAGAACTATTTTTGCTGATGTTTACAAACCCATAGCGTGCCCAGTTAATGTGGTAACATTAAGGGATCCTCATGTAGAACAATCATGGGACTCTTCTGTTCTTTTGCAATTTTGAAAGGGTAACTGTTTAAACAAGGACAGTCGGGATTCAAAACTAAGGGAGGGCTAGTATGAGCACACTTAGTACAAAGAAATTTAATTTATTTAAAATAAAAAACGCCTAGTTAGAGGGACATAGTGAGCTTTAGCCCCTCAAGTTCTTACCTCCTTCGATCTATTTGCAATGAACCGTCGAGAATTATTTGTTCCTTCATTGCCATTTACTAAGGGTGTGTTTGAGCCCTATTATTTTGGAAGAATGTATTCTGGAATAGTAGATTGATGGAGAGTGTGGTTGAAAAAGAAGGAAATGTTATTGATGTGATGAAAAATATTATTTTATTGAAGAATGTGTAGTTGAAAATGAGTAGAAGAATGTGAATGAAAATTTTAATATATACCAAACAGGGGCTAGATTTTTCAATGAAGAACTATTTCTTCCCCTCCACCACTTCAAGAATTGATAAATTTCAAATTTAATAAAAGATGAAATATTTATCAAAATAAATGTAAAAGGAAATATGAGTGATAAAAACTTTAAATCCTGCTCCTTTATCAGAATTTAACAAATAACTAACAAGAAACAATAGTATCATTACACAAGAGATAAAGGACCAGTAAAGTAAAACGATGACTCATTGAAATTATCTTTGCTAAATTACAGATTTTCTGAATTTAATTTACTGCTGATTCCTTTTGCAAGATAAATTAACTTCTATTTGGTGGAAGGTTTTGAAAACTACTGCAGTGAGGCCTAACCATTTTGGTCCTCTCAAATCCTAGAGATTTTTGAAGTAGATTTTATTTTATTTTTTTCCCTGAAAATATCTAAATCATTGTGATTATAGTACTAACTTTTTTTCTTAGTTCTGGTACCTTTCTAATGACTCCCATATTCCCATTGATATTTAATTGTTAAGAACCCTTTATATAAAAGATATTCAGAAATATTATTGTATACCGTGGTTTGGTGCAGACAAATTTGAAGATTGGAAAGGATGATGTGGTCTTTGTTTATGGTAGTGGATGTCTTTACGCTGTTGCAAGCATTGATGGCGAAGTTATCTGGAAGAAGGAGTTGACATCTGAGGGGTTTGAACCTTATAAACTCTATTTTCTCCGTCTACTACAACCTAACACTGATTTTGGTGTGTTTCTGTTATTTTGCAGTGGCAATATTCAACAGTTAATTTATCCTGATGGTACCGACATAATATATGCAGTAGGTTTAGTTGGTTTGTCTCAGTTTGATGCTTATCAAATCAATGTTAAGACTGGCGAGCTGCTGAAGCATAGCAGCATGGTATTCCCTGCTGGTTTCTCTGGGGATTTGTCATTTATAACAAGTGATATAGCTATGACACTGGATTCTACTAGATCAGTTTTGGTTGCAGTACACTTCCAGGTTGGAGGAATTAGTTTTCACCAGACACATGTGTCGGAGCTTGGTCGGGATTTTTCAGGGGCAGCAGTTATGCTACCTACTAAACTTCCAGGAATGTTTGCTTTGGAGATAAATAAATCCATTGTTTTCATTAAGGTGACAAATGAAGGCAAGTTAGAGGTAGTGGACACACTTGGTTGCTCAACTGCAGTTAGTGAGTCTCTCTATCTTTCAGAAGGCCAACACGCTTTTGGACTAGTTCAGCAGGGATATGGTAAGATAATTCTAACAGTGAAGCTTGGTAATGACTGGAGTAGCAATTTACTTCAGGAGACTATTCAGATGGACTATCATAGAGGGATTGCGCACAAGGTTTTTATCAATACCTATGCCCGAATGGACAGGTCTAATGGATTCAGGGCCCTGATTGTCATGGAGGACCATTCACTATTCTTGTTACAGCAAGGTGAGATCGTCTGGAGTAGGGAAGATGGTCTAGCTTCTATTACAGATGTAATAGCATCAGAATTACCAGTTGAAAAGGATGGTGTATCTGTTGCAAAAGTTGAGCACAACCTGTTTGAATGGCTTAAGGTAGGACCTCACAGAAGTTCCATTTAAGGAATTAGAATTGCCGCATGATATTTTAGGGCATTATAGTTTCTATTATTTTCTATAATTAAGCTCCACAACAAAAGAAGAATAGTTATCATTTTGGATTTATAATCATATTACATATTGCATGAGGTTTTTTTTGTCTTCCCTGAGGATTGGGTATGGTCGCGTTGAAATGAAACCATTGCAGATTTATGGCTCTTCTTAATTTTAAGATCGTGTGACATAGTTTTGTAGATTAGATTGTGCTTATCATGTGGTTTCTAAGAAGCATTTAATAGGTCTTAGGCTCTTATTTTATTTGCTGAGACTGAATGTTCAAGCATAGACAGAGACATGTCGTACCATGTCTGGCTGTAACTTATTCAAAAAAGAAGAGGAAATTTATTTACTTTACTGTTACTTCTGCTAGTATCTCCTTATCATGTTCATTTACAAACTGGATGTATTTCATTGATTATGTCTTTCTTATGCTATTCTTTGAAAGGGGCATCTCCTGAAACTCAAAGGAACTCTTATGATAGCAACCCCTGATGATATTGCAGCAATACAGAAGATGAGGTTACAAAGCACTGAGAAAAGCAAGATGACCCGAGACCACAATGGGTTTCGAAAGCTACTTATAGTACTTACTCGAGCAGGAAAACTTTTTGCACTGCACACTGGAGATGGAAGAATTGTGTGGTCTCTCTTACTGGATTCTTTTCGTAAATCTGAAACATGTCTAAATCCCAGAGGGCTTAGTTTGCATCAGTGGCAGGATCCCCATCATCATGTATTGGATGAAAATCCATCAGTTCTTGTTGCTGGCAGATGTGATCTTAGTATAGATTCCCCTGGAGTTCTCTCCATTGTCGACACGTACACAGGACAGGAGCGCAATCGTGTGAGACCTGCCCATTCAATTACACGTGTTATTCCACTGCCTTTTACTGATTCAGTGGAACAGCGCCTGCATTTGCTGCTGGATGTTAATCTTCAAGCTCACTTATACCCCAGAACAACTGAGGCTCTTGATATTTTCCTGCGTGAATTAGGAAATATATATTGGTATTCAGCTGATGTTGACAGGGGAATTTTAAAGGGTCATGCAGTGCGGAATAATTGTATTCTTGAGATTGCAGATAGCTACTGTTTTGACACAAGGGATCTCTGGTCAATCGTATTACCATCAGAATCAGAAAAGATCATTGCAACTGCAACCAGAAATTTAAATGAGGTGCTTGTTTATTCTTTCTTTTCCTTTTAGTTTAGAATGTTCAATGATGGACTGAGGCGCGCACCGTCCAGTTTCTCCTGAGATAGTAATGATACGATGCTTGTGAAGGAGGACAATGTGGATCTACAAATTTGTTAAATAGTTCCTTTTTTTGGTTACGCCTATATCCACAATCTTGCCAACTGAACTACTTAGTTGATTGAACTGTATACCCACAACAGTAAAATCTTCCTCTCACTCAAAAAATAGCCTAGTTTATTTGACTAACTTTCTGTCTCATTAACAAACTTTGTGGCTATTTTTTAAACTCTAGTTTGCAGTTATAAATACACTACCTCTAGAACTGTTATAAATTGCTAGTGTATTTGAATAATCACTAGGAGTGTAGCATCCGAGTCTCTAAAATATTCTTCAAAGTGAACGTCGGCCACTTTTGTTGAAGGACTGGAAATGAGAGGGAATTTGTTGACATGTGAGCTGGGACAAGCGTGCTTGCTTTATGAAAACTTCATCTTTCTTTTTCCGGAATTCTGAAACCAGAAAGGAGAATATCTTCTCACCTTCTTTCAATAATGTCATAAGTTGTTTTCTGTGCCTTTCGGTAGTGAAGCTGTAGACTGTTTGTCAATAAGACTCTTTGGAGTTCAAATGCAAATTGATGTCTTGCTTTGAAATATTTTTTATAGTGTGAAATTTGGAGGCTGCAAGTAGTCTTCTTTATTGGGTCTCGCAACTATTTCCTGTTTTGTGGGTATTGTAGTTTGAAGCACAAACATTGGCAGAAGTCTCAATGCTGAGTCCTGCATTTCCTTACATCTTCAGTGCAGATTTTAATGTTAAGATTTTAGGGAGCGTGGCACTGTTATGAATAGCTAATTCACATTTGTCGTCTACTTTTTTTTTATTTTTCTTTATTATGTCAACATAGACCGCATCAAAGTCAAAGGTTTCCTATTCCACGGATCAATTTATGTATAACATCTCTGGTGGGAGGTCATATCATATTGAATTTGGTTTTGATTGTATCAAGCATTCAAGAATTATACCTTTGGTTTGGTTAAATCAAATGTTCAAGTATTTAAGTAACTTATTATATTACTTGGTTTTCAGCTTACCACAACCTTCCTCTTTCTTTTGGGGGCTTGGAACCGGCTACGAAGTAACATATCCGGAGTTTGTTATTGTTCATTGTTGTGTGCGTGATGAATACATGTGCCAAAAGTTTTTGTCTGCTAAAAACCACCTCTCCATCTATGGATCGTTCTTTGTTTAACCTTTGTCTTTAATGGTATCTTAGTACGTTTGGAGCCATTTCCTTAAATCTTATTTTGAAAAATATGGCAAACTGGCTGATTTTTCTATCAGTTAATGAAAGAGCAAAAGGAAAAAAAAAATGCATGTTGGGTCTTTGAAACAGTTCAGATCATTTTGATAATAATAAGTTTGATCTGTTTTACCGAGAAGGTCTACGGTTCGAGTCCGTATAGCCCTAGAGCCCTATAAAATGAAAATACAAAATATAAAATTGTATAATTTTCANGATTTCTCATCCTCTTCAGGCTGTTCATACTCAAGCAAAGGTGACTTCTGATCAGGAAGTCATGTATAAATATATATCTAAAAACTTGCTCTTTTTGGCCACTGTTGCACCAAAAGCTGTTGGTCCCATTGGTTCAGTTACCCCAGAGGAGTCATGGCTAGTTGTTTATGTAATTGATACCGTGACTGGTCGTATACTGCACCGCATGACCCATCATGGTTCACAAGGCCCTGTCCAAGCAGTAAGTCTGTCTTTCCTTTCGTCCATCGATGAAAAAAAAGAGAAAACTATCCTTGTTCCTTTTGACTTTTCCGAAAGTCTTTTCTCATGTAAAATCTGAATATTCACACCCAATATTTACTTCCTCTGAAGGTCTTTAGTGAGAATTGGGTTGTCTACCACTATTTCAATTTGAAGGCACATCGATATGAGATGTCTGTCATAGAGATCTATGATCAATCTCGTTTGGTATTTCTTCATACAGATCTTGTGCATTACGTAAGTACCCCCCCTATTCTGTGATATCTAAAGCTTTTTCCATATGTAGGACAACAAAGACATTTTGAAGCTTCTTCTTGGGAAGCATGATCTTTCTTCACCTATCACAGCCTACTCGCGCCCAGAAGTTATCACCAAGTCACAATCTTATTTTTTCACGCATTCCGTGAAAACACTAGCAGTAACGTCAACGGCTAAAGGCATAACCTCCAAGCAGCTCCTTCTTGGCACAATTGGAGACCAGGTTAACTTTTGCAATTACTCGTCCTTGTATCCAATTTTCGCATTTTCCTTCTGCTCTTCTGTTATGTCTTCTTCCTTTGTCACTCTTTAAATATTTTGTATTAGGAAAATCCAATGTTTTGAAAATCCGCTCGCTTAGCGACCCGGAAAAGTCAGGATCAAGGGTTGAACCGGGTCACACCGGTTGTAAAGAATAAATAAATAAATTTAAGTACCACAAAAATTTGAAATAAGTTAATTTTCTAAATTAATTTTTGTATATGGACAAAAAGAATCACCAAGCTTGGCTGCATTTTATTGTATTTAAAAATTTAAGCTCGTTTGGTTTAACTAAGAAAGCAATTAAAATATAAGTTATAGTTAACACTTAATTTTAAACACACAATTTATGGGACCCTCAACTTTTTAACTACATATTTCATTAATTTTTATCAAAATCTATTAATAATCTGATTTTTATTTAAACCATACAGGGGCTAAATGAGAAAGGTAGATTAAATTGGAATGGAAAGAGATCAAATTTAAGAAATCGATAATTTATTTGGGCTTTAGATTTTTTAATGCAATTTTTTCGAGTAACTATATTTATATTTGCCACAACACATTGTCTTTTACATTAAGCAAAAAATAATCAAGTTTTAAAATTATAAATTTTGTTTTAAGATACTGCTCTAGAGTTTAATCTAGAGATCTAACTTTCCTTGTGCTATCACACATCGGTTTCTATAGAGAAAGGCAGGGTAGATTATGTGTAAAAATATGGTGTGCCAAAGAGAGAGAATTTAAAAGATTTGTAGGCCTTTTCCTAATTTAGGCCTGCCTGCAAGACTTTAATTTTTTTAAAAATATTTTTAAGATAAGAAAAAGGTTACCCGTTAAAACCGCCAAAACTGGTACCGGGTGAACCGGTCAATTGTCCATTTTCTTGCAGTTTTTATCTGGTGGGTCCGGTCCATTTTTTAAAATTTTGGGAAAATTATTAGATAAATGGTTTGTTGCTTAAGTCTATGCTAATCATGTATAGATTTTGTATGTCAATACTGTACAGGTTTTAGCTCTTGACA
>CAIGRS010005700.1:0-17230 GCA_903798395.1 Fraxinus floribunda
CTCCTGTACTTGGAGCTTAATTCATAAAATTAACACCCCTCTTAAGACGATAACATATAAGATAAAAGTAAAATTATTTGGAGAGCCTAAACTAACTTAGAAAAGTCAAAAAAACGAAATTAAAATTGAATCTAGTTGTTCGGCCGACTTAACACAATAAAGACTTGACACAAGTCGGTTTAGACCTCATTTTTCATAGATGAATGCGACGACCCCTTTTATATCTCTTAATGAATTCATAAAGCATACTTCCAACGTTTAAACTCTTCTTTTTTTTAATCATTTCGACAGGATTTTATAATTTTCTTATTTATTTATTTATTTTCTTTTGAAATTGATGTTGATTTCGACAGCTATTGAATAGAATCTTAGTCCTTGTTTGACACACATTCTCTCAAAACTCATTTTCAATTACATTTTTCAATAAAATAATATTTTACATGACATCAATAATTTTTCCTTACTTTTCAACCACATAATTTTCATCATATCACTATTTAAAATACATTCTTTTTTCAATAATATCCATTAAATACAGCCTTGTAAAAATGCCTAGTTAAACCTTCTTCATCAAGACTCAGAATAGGGTAGGTGGGGGTCCCAAGTTTTCGAGTTCAACCTAGAGTGTGTTTGATGGATAAAATTCTTCTTTCACCATTTGAAATCATTGTGTCTAATCCGTGCTTATTGCACATGACTCCATCAAGTATGCCTCAAATCAAGGATAAATAAAAGTTTTGATTGATTTGACGCGTTTCTTCTAGAAGCATTGATTTAACATAAGTATGCAATGTCACGGAAATTAGAGTAGTAAACAAGTTACCCCCTGTTTAGTGTACATTAAAATTTTCATTTTCATTTTTTAACTCATTTTTAACAACACATTCTTTAATAAAATAATATTTTCTATCACATCAATAATTTTTTCTTATTTTTCAACCATACATTCTCCATTAATCTACTATTCCAGAATACATTCTTTCAAAATAATGTGGCTCAAACACACCCTTAATCAACTCAACTTTTATTAACACCACGTTTGATGCACATTCTTCTAAAATATATATTTTTCTCTCTATTATTTTATCACATAGTTTTTAATAAAATAATATTACACATAAATTTAAAACTCTTCCTTATTTTTTAACTACATATCTTCTATCAAAACACTATTTAAAATACATTCTTGAAAGAATAATGTGGCTCATACAGAGTGTAAGTTTGAGCCTCATGTTTTTTAAAATTCATTTTTTTCAAAATTCATTTTCAATCACATTTTCAAATAAAATAATATTACACGTGAATCAATTTTATTTTTTTTTATTTTTAACCACACGTTCTACAAAAATTATTATTCAAAAATGCATCTTTCTCTCAAAATGGTGTTCAAATAATGGCTTAATGAACCAAACCCTAATTAAGATATACGATTTACAAGACATCAATGATAATGATGTTCATATTTTGCCAGACTAATCCTAATTATTTTGGAAACCTTGCAGTAAAGAAGTAATAGGTCAAATTGAATACAATAAAAAATTCAATTGACCCATTCATTTATTTTAGAAATCTTTTCTGATACAAATATTAATGATACTTAATGGGATAATTGCACCGGCGATCCCAAACCTTTGAATTTTTCGCAAACTTTACATTAACCTTCAATTTGTGTCACCAACAATCTGAAACTTTTGAAAAATTAGCACATGAGCTCCAAATATATGATTTTTTTCTCAGTGGCTACCGCTAGACAAATCTATTTCCATTTTGCTCAAAGTAATATGAGAAAGGGTTTGTTGGAGTGTGGGGAAGGGGAGGGAAAAATTAGGAAGGAGATATTGACGGGAACAAAGGCAAAGTCGATGTAGGAGGGTGGTGGTGGTGGCAACGATAGAGAGAGGTGCACTTATTAAACACCTTCAAACTAAAATCTTTGTTCATCCTCGAACACAACAAAACTTAGGAAAAAAACCATATCACTAACCTAAACAAATCTCCAATAACAAATTCAGCGTTAAACGACTTAACATATACCTTAAGTTCGAATTTAAACAACACTTCAGAAAAATCCAAATAATATCAAAAATAAATCTTTACTTGTTTGATGCTCGACTTAGTGTGTGTGTGTGTGAGAGAGAGAGAGAGATTAACCAATATTGAATTCACACACATACTCTAGAACACAACCAATTGAGTGTTATTAATTTAATCATAACCACAATCCTTATGTGGTCAGTTTTTCCTCACACTTCTCATGCAAAATCACTCCTTATACTCTTCTTTCCAATCCCGATATATTTTTCGCACATGTGGGTTACTAATAATCATTAAAATGCATTTTTCCACACAAACTTAATAACTCGAGTCATAAAGGCTATGAAAAAAATGTAAGATGTATCACATTTTCTTTTGATATACGATTCGAATTTTAACATGATCAGTGCCCGTTATAAACTTCTCAATTCAAACTCCTTCAACCAAAAATCTGATCCAAGAGGTCAAAACTATCAAACTTCTATGAACACATGCACTAACATTCCCACTCCAAACTATTTTTTTAGCAATTTGGTTTCTACATAAAGGATTTTTGGATTTTATTCAAATGTAGGTCAACACATCAACAATTAAATCCATATAATCAAGTCATGCTCCAACACAAATGATAAGTCAATGATGGCTACGTGCTCAAGTAAACAAGTCTAACATGGATAAGCACTCATGTAAAAGCATAGGATACGATGTTGTCCAATTTTAGTTAAAGCTATACTCAATTCAAACTAATATCATCATAGGTGAAAAGTCGTTCAACGAAACACTAGACACTATTTTTGATTTTTTTTAGATTAAATTAGTTATACAAACGCGAAAGCAGTGGAAAAGCAAGCAACAAATATCCTAATTCTCCAAACACTTACCCCCACCCCCAAATAAAAAGATTACATTGTCTCCAATATAAAAACAAACATAAACAAAATAACTGAGTAAAGAATCAGAAACTCCCCAGGGTAGATGCGGATGAGTGGAAGAATCGGCTGGTCCGACTGGTAGACGTCATGACAACCGCTATTTTTCCTTACTCTTAGATTTTAATTTTCTATTCCAAGAATTTAAAATAAATGTTAGTGATAGCATATAAGGTTTAAATATTTGCAATGAATTCACGCCGAGAAAAATTTTAATCTTCTAAATTTTGGAAAAACTATATAATAGAGCGTATATCCCTACAAAAATCTTATAGCTAGGAAAAAATAAGTTTTTCAAATTCGTTTGGAGACCGAAACCTACGTGCAACCTTAAGCATGCATATCATATCAATGTAAGCCCAATATAATGCTAAAATGTTATCGATGAGCCTAAGTAAATTGAACTCAATAAGTAAAAATACCTAAATTACTAATGCAAGTATTGAAATACTACCTAAAATGTATTTAAATCGAACCATTCAAATACATGAGTTCCTAAATATGGCCCTAAAATATTAATACAATCCCTAAAAATTCACTTGTAATGCAATACTTAATCAAAATAAGAGGTAAGTGATAGGAAAATGAGTTGCCTCCCATTAAACGCTTAATTTAAAGTCTAGAGCTCGTCTTTTTCATTAGTATTTCATGACACTTTGAATATGGCTTTGGATGTCCTGCTTAACTTGATTAATTTGACTTTGTTCTATATTGCAACTTTCTTCCAAATATTAATCTTGTCATTCTCCAAGTAGTATGACTTCCCCTCATCATCTGTTTCGAATTCAACAATAACACATTAATCTTCTCATAAAATTTAATCACAAAAACTATTTTTGAGCAAGAGATGAAGTCGAGGATCTCCACTTCTTTGAATGCTACAAGTTCTTTTGCGTCCACTATGATTAAGTTCTCGATCTTTTCATACTTCTCTTTTTTAATTTAAGTTTTCTCGAGTTCAAAGTTCGTGTTGAGAACTTTTGGCAAAGAAACAATGACATCTTCATGGAGAGTTTTCTGCTCTTGTTGTATTTATAAGAAGTCGGTCGATGTAATTCCCTTAATTGATGTCCATTAATAACCATGGAAGAAATAATCTCACAGGTAAATCACACATATCAAATTGTGGTGAGAGAAATAATGCAACTGGTAAGTCAACAAGGACAGTTTCATCAAGTTCACATTCTGCTTTCATATCTCGAGCCTTTGTCCTATAATGAAATCTCCCACAAGCATATCTCCTTCATCAATTTTTTGAACTGCCAATTGTTGTTGCCTTATGATAAAGTCACATACGAGCATTCTGTTAAAATCAACCACATTCATCATTTATCTTAGCCATTTTTGTTCTTCTATATATCCTGAAAAAGAGAGAGAATAGGAAAAAAACTAAAATGAAACAAAAATAATTATACAAGAATACAGATAAAAGTCCAAATTAGTGCCAAATTAATTAAAATCAAACTAAAACTCAATCCTCCCACAGCAGCGCAAAAAAACTTGTTCACGAAATATATTTCGAATTAAAATCACCGCAAGTATACAGTTCGTTGAAAGTAATAAAGTGGAATTGAGTCCAAGTATCGTCCCACGAAAATTGATTAAGTTCAATTTTAATTATCGCGACCTTAACCGAAACAAGAATAATGTGATGTTTTGTTTGTTTGTGGCAAAATTATAACTAAAATAAGTAGCTTATGCAATTAAGAGTAAATTAACTAAATTAATGTAAATTATTTTAAATGCAAATCGGTGTGTTTAATAAATGACAAATGCACTAGGATTTTGAATTATCATGCAATAATCATTTTTAACATTAGTTCTACACTTTGACAACGCAATTGAATTTTGAAGAATTAATGTTTCTATTTTATTTAAGAATATCTCTCGAGTAATGTTAAATTTATTCTCGTATATGACTCACATATATTTCTACGACGGATGCGAACATTCAAGAATGTATGAATTTTTATGATCACTTAAAGATTTACATAGAGTATAGTGGTGTATTTTTATCTCCTATCGAATCTTATGACAATTTACACAATGTTGAACCTATTTTTCTTATTTCGAATGTATAAAATAAGGCACCAAATTCATTCAATTACCATGTACATAAATCGTATAGAAAGATATTCATGTAAATCATTCAAATTCAAAGACTGTTTTCAATGTCAAATATATAAAATTAAAGATTAAAAATTCATATTACAAGATTCATCATTCTCCTAACACAAATAAATATATACTAACGTGTTATGAAGAAGAAAACAAAAGAATTGATATCACCCAAATAAAGTTTGAATTGAATCTTCGAGCCTTGAAATTGATCTTTGTATCTCTTAGAATGTGTTATAATGCGTGATCACTACTTCTAGATGGTCCTAGATCTTTAAAAGACACCCCAAGATTTATTTCCATTAGAGTTGTAATTATATTAGGAAATCAGATTTTTTTTTCGATTTAGCCTGGGCCATATGGCCTCCATTATTGAGGATTACTGGGCGGCTGTCCATTTATAAAAATTTCGCGAATTTTTCTTTCAACCCTTTTATTCATTCTTTCTTCCGTATTGGTCTTCCATATCAAATTATTTCAATTTTAGTGTTTCAACTTTTATTCAAATGCATATTAGTCCCCAAACTTTCATCAATTGGCCAATTGATCATTTTTTTCTTTTCCAATTGCTTAGAAACGGGTCCAAAACTGAAATAAAATAAAATTAACTCAAGTTAAGTAAAATTCAATATTAAAACGACACAAAAGCTTAGTAATATGACTCGAATAAGTGCACAAAAATGCACTTATCATGGGGTAAGAAGGGACCGACTAGATCTGGGTTTAGGAGGAGGTGGGGTGTGAGGGTGTGAAGAAATGTGATTAGGTTTTGATTTTTAAAAAAATAAAAATAAATTAAAAGTTGCCATTTTATCCTTTAGAAAATGGTTTAGATTTGGTTTAAGTCAAATTTATGAGTCAACCGATAGAAATCATCCATTTGGACCTTAAGTGCTAATTTTTCAAAATTCCGGGACCGTTGATGACCCAAACTGAAGGTTAGGTTAAAGTCTGCTAAAACCCCAAAGATTTGGGACCGCAGCTAGATAAATTGCAGCATTCTTTACTTCCCTCTAGATTTTCTTGCACTTTTTTTGGGGAATTTCAATTCAATCATTTAGGGAATATTTGTGTTTTTTGGCATTTTCTTGTTTACTGAAACATGCATGTTTACTAATAAGTGTATTTTATACATTTATTCGAACTCTAAAATATCAACATTTCGTAATTTTTTAATGAAATTATAGCCTAATTTATTATATAATGTGTTATTAAAAAAGAAGCGACAAATGGTGAAAATGACAAGATCTAAAGTTAGGGGGCTAAAGTGCAAATACTAAAAAGTTGTGTCGAAGTTCACAATGATTCGAGAATGCTAGGAATCAAATGGATACAACTAAAAGAAAAAATGTGTGAAAACAAATCGATTTTCAACCGCACAAGAATGTCCAAAAATTTAGTTGAAAATTGAGACTCATTTTTTACCTAGTAAACGTTCGAATTGAAAAAGATCTAATTCTATCAAAGTTGTAGCCCTCTGAGTTATCGTTCCAATACATTTTGAATTGCTTTAATCAGATATCGGAAAAAAAAAATTATGATAAAAATACTGAACAAGACGCAGAATGGCAGCGAGGCAGCGCCCAAGCATTGCACTTCCCAACATCAGTTTCTTTTTACCAGCAAGGCGCTGCCACCATAGAGCCCAGACGCTGCCTGCTAACACGTCGCGGTGCCTAGACGCTGCACCACCAGTTTTTTAGGGTTTGTTTTGGGCCGCGAGAAATATAGAAAAAGACTCTAATTTGGCCAATGACGTATAGGGAACTATAAATAGACTAAAGAATGCACGAATTGGGGATTCTACATATTGAAAAAAGAGAGACACAACGAGAGATCGAAGAGTGAAATCAAGAGAATAATTTTATCACGGGATTCAAGATTAAAGCAAAGATTGGAAGTAAAAGAAGATCTTGGTGCAAGAGTTGATTATTTTCCATGTCTTTATTCAATTAATCCGGTGATGTATTTAAAGATGTTTATTTATTTTTCCTTTTACATTATATTTAACTAAACTTTAAATTAGGGCAAACAATGTAATCTTTTTGAGATCCTTGATTCTTTAATTTCAAGATTTTTTTTATTTATTCTTTTATGTGTTGATTTTATTAAGAGATTAATGTTTTGAATTATCTGGCCAATAATTTGATGATTACTTGTGTTTCTTACGAATCGAGAGGTGAGTTTGAGGCTTAGAACGAATAATAAAATCCGGTAAAATAGTATAACGTGTGGAGATACATATACTAGTTATTGCAGTCGTCATAGGAATTCTTAGAACTATAATTTGTTTAACTAAGGGTAATTCGCATAGAGATATGAAATTGAATTAGTTCCATAGGTTCAATGAGAACTTGAGAGTGGTAAATTGAATACAGAAGAATGATTCGACCGAACACTACATTATGTTAGAATCTTGAATTAAGAATTAATGTGATCATTGTATGAACTTTTTTTGCTCTAATATTCATTACNTCAATGAGAACTCGAAAGGGGTAAATTGAATACCATAGAAGAAGTCGAGCGAATACTACATTATGTTAGAATCTTGAATTAGGAATTAAGGTGATCATTATATGAACTTTTTTTGCTCTAATATTCATTACATACTGGAATATTTTATCAATCATTGTTTGAAATCTTCTCATACTTTCTATTAGTTTAATTTAGTTATTTCACAGAGGAAAATATTCATAATTATTACTATTCTTTAATTATCTTTTTATCAAATGGGAGTTAGGAAAAGTAAATTAAGACTAAAGTATGTTCTCGTGGGAACGATAATCTGGACTCAAAGGTCCACTACATTACTTGTTACGATATCGTACATTTGCGATATAAAAGCAACATTTGCTGAAGCCTATAATATTTTGTTCTTTTAACAGCTCAACATTCTTAAATTTGACACATCAAAATTTTTGGTCATTTCTAAAATGTTCATTTGGTATGAGTATAACCCTTAAATCACGTTTGACAAAGGTCGAAATCCTGTATTATATTGTCCGACTGTCTTTGAATTTAATAAAGTTTTGTCAAAGATGCAGTTGCATGTTTTAATCAAAATCAAAGTCCATCCCAACAGCTCCATTAAAAGAAGATCAAACAGCATGTGCTTTTGCCGCTTTCTTTGGTCCCATCAAAACCAAGTTTTCCACCAAAAAATTTCAAGAATGATGACTACAGGGAAATTTCACAGAATACACAAAGAAATTTAAAATAGATGGACTGGATTCAAATATGGAGAATGAAAACACACGGATACACGCGCAGAATATTTTCAATTTAAAATTCTATACAAAATCTGGTAACATTTCCTGTACTTAAAGGAATTTTTCAAATTTCAAACCTTGAGAAAGAATTTATAACTTAGACAGACAATTAGAGTCCGTTTGATTGCAGTAGTGAAATTTGGGTGAAAAGAAAATGAATTTCAGAGACTTGAATTGCCTGGAATTATTTTCCTGGGAATTATCAATTAATTGTATTTGATTAGTATAATTTTTCACGTGAAAAATATTGAAATTTTGGATCTTTTGGTGTTCGTTTGACTTTGTTTTACATGAAAATTGTCCATTAAATGGATATAATTTGTTACAATTGGGAATATAATTTGTTTAATTCCTGGGAATTATCAATTAATTGTATTTGATTAGTATAATTTTTCATGTGAAAAATATTGAAATTTTGGATCTTTTGGTGTTCGTTTGACTTTGTTTTACATGAAAATTGTCCATTAAAGGGATAGAATTTGTTACAATTGGGAATATAATTTGTTTATATTGCCAAAGAAAAAAATGTAAACTAGAAAGCTAAATCTCACCAAATTGGTGGGAAATGATTTTCCTCAAAACCATGGAATTAGAACCTTGTGAGCCAAAAACAAGAAAATGAATTGTCAATAAAATTTTCTCAATCAAACATGCCTTTTGGTGGAAGATAGAATTTCATTTCCAAGTTCTATGGAAATGATGCCAAACCAAACATGGCCTTAGATGTGCCCTTAGGGCTTTTCTAAAACTCATTGAATTCAATTAAGGGCTCCTTTAACATAGTTTATGCTTTTGTTTATACTTCTTGTAGAAGAGTTTTCTAATAAAGATATTTTACGTCAACTTCTTTTAAAAGTTTGTCTATCCAAATAAAGTACTTTCGAAAAAATTATTCAAACTTATCTTAAAACAACTTCTTGGTCTTAGAATTTGCTGTTGACTTTTCAAAAGCTCTACTAAATGATCCTTAAATATGATTGAAAATTAAAGAGATTGGTTATAAGTTTGGAATAGTATATAAAACTAGACAATATTATTAAAAAACTAATAATTAAAAACTTATTCGTTAACATTGTTTGTCCAATTTTAGTATCTTTGATGTTATAGATCCGTCTCATTTCCAATTCCACGCAACTTACTCTTAAGGATGAAATCTTGGGATGCTTCTATAGAATGTTAATTCAACTAAATTTTGAACCTTTACAATTGTCTTGTCTTGGATCTTTTGTTTCGCATTCTTATTTAAATTTTTTCCCTATTTTTAGCATTTTATATTGAACCATGCTACACGAACATAAGGGATGATCGAACACACACACACACACCTCGGATGTCGAACATTATTTTATTCATGCGGGACACACACGCAATGTGAGGATCGGTCACTCGAGATGTCAACCATTTTCGAATAAAGTGAATTTACTCTTTATATTTGTCATAAAAATCAAATTGAGTCGATTTGTAAAACGATGAAAATTTATTTGAATTGGACAAATTTAAGCTACGCTAATAAGTCTAGCTCTCAACAAACCGTTTTCACTTTTCAAATGTTACTAATTTCGTTAGATCGATGATCATATCGAATTTCGTAGCTATTAGATTCGAGTCGAAAATTGTACATTCTACATCTACGTATTTATTTGTGCGCGCATGTAAAGCAGAGAATTCAGTTGTACAACACAAATAGAAATATTTTATATAATAAATAATCAACACTTCTGCCCTTGCTTTCTCTGCAATCAATTAGAAGTCACGAGTATAATTTCCAATGATTCAGATTCAGCGGGCTAGGTTGTAATTGACAATCAAGTCAAAAAGCAAAAAAACGAAAAAAAAAAGTAAAAATTGGTGGACAGAAAAAGCCACCAAATTACACCCCCTCCCACTCCCAAATAGTAGAAACTAGGCCTTCTTTTTTGTCCCTACACTTTTCCCTAAATTATAGTTCATAATTTATCAGCAACGAGAGCTCTTTCGGCAGTTGAGTGCGCCGGCGCCTGAGGTGATGGAACTGATAAGTGAAGATGGCTTTGCACCTAAACTTGAAGCTCTAGCATAACTCGATGATGCTCCAGCACCAGAAGGGACAAAATATGCTCCATTCAACATTAGGTCGCCTTCGGATCTCCAATTCCAACTCTTCCACTCGCTCTCTGGTGCATCCTCGTGTTTCGTCACCTGCACATTCATGCAAATGAATTAAAACTCTCATTTCCTGTAACTTTTGAATCGAAATAGAAACTATCCAAATTTCTTCAAATTGTTCATTTTTTAAAAAATTGTAGAGCAACTTATTACTAGATAACGATTAAATACCAATACTGCAACTTTCCAGAGAAATGATGTGAATTTTACCTCCTTGCTGAATCTGTCATTAGGGGCAAGAAATCTGTTGCCTTGGCTGTTAATTGTAGGTGAAGCACTTCCTCCTATGGCATACATCTCCCAATGGGTGTAGTCATTGTTCACTACATGGAAGTAACCATGTCTGCACCTGCAGTAAAAAAAAAAAAACACATTACATCAATATAAGACATGACTACGATTTAATACCGTGTACCAAATATGTATCAATGTTCGAGTTTCGAACTTTACCTTGGCATTCGTTGGACGAGCCCTTCTCCGAAGTGGTTAAAGGCAATAGTAACTTGCATGTCCTTGTCTTTATAGTAAGTATCACTATGTCCCAAGAGCATAACCTTGTCATGTTGAGTCAAGTAGTTGTTTGAAATTGTAATAGCAGTGGACCCTTCAACGGCATCAATCAATCCATCACGGCAATTTGACAAGGAGCAATGATCTACCCACACGTGACTTCCACCGAAGATTGACACACCATCACCGTCCGATAGAGTTCTCCACCCAAAGTGCTTTGTAGAGCTCCTCACCATAGCATTCCCTCCTTGTTTACAATCATGTATGTGTATTCCATGTATGATAATGTTAGTCACATATTGAATAGTAATGCATGGACCACCAGCAATGTGCACACTTGATCCTCTACCATCAATTGTCTTGAATGAATTCATAATAAGCTCTTCTTTCAATTGGATTACCATATCTCTTGCAAATATGATCCATAATGGCTCTTCTTGGATGACGGCATGTCGGAGAGTCCCTGGCTTCGGGTTGACCACATCGTAATCCCCAGAATCCGTTACAACATATATCTTTCCATCTCTTCCACCAATGGCATTCTTTCCAAACCCTATTGCACAATCCGCTAGCTTTTGTCGATTTTCCTGCCAATTTGCATCGCACCGCCAACAATCATCGATGGGATTCCCGGTGTTGCAAGAGAGAAATCCCAATTTTCTCCTCGAGGCATTTAGTTGTCTGTATTGGAAAAATGTAACACATTGTTAGTCAAAACGACTACATTATATGTAGTAAATAGTACTAGACAAGATTGAACAGTACAAGTGGACAAAGTTTTAATACAATGCTATACAACGTACCTCATAAACAAAACAAACTAAGTACTACTATTCTCGACAAATTTATAATCGAGCTTACCTATGAACTTCTTGGACGACCAATTCGGGGTCTCGAACTGGAGAGGAGGCGGCGGCTAGGGATTGAATTAGTAGGCATAAAATGAGAGAGATGAAAGAGATTGAAATGAATGCCATTTGCCTCTCAAAAGTGTAAAGTGAATTGGTGAGAAGAAATGGAGGGGTGATGGAAATGAGTGAGAAATGGGGGGTTTATAAAAGGGAAAAAATAGCCGGGGAAGAAGGCGTGATTAAACTAAACATGTGGGGTCTACAATTCCTTTGTGATTACTAATTTTACGGAGATTCCCCCTATGGTAGTTTTTGGCCGTTGGACGTGTCTTCACCATTGAAATAAATATTTAAACCTTTAATAAAAATTAAATTGGACGTGTCGATTCAACCATTTTTTGAATTAAAATCCGATAAATTGGGAATTATTTTTTATTGAAAAAATCGATGCAGATAGTTATGTTTGTTTGTATGATAATAAAATACTGTGCTGTTTTCTAGAGCACAGTCTTTTAAGTTTTACCTAGTAAGTATATTGGTAGCTGCCGCATGCATAAGCAGTCAAGGAGATCTAGCTTTGCCGAAAAGTTTGATTCTTGAAAATGAAGCCTTTCAAAGGTTTGGATTATCCTCAAATACATTAATAAAGACAATTCTCGAAAATCACTAAGGATCGAGTCAAAGCGATTCTATTACACTAAAATACCATACATATCATCGGCTATGTCATTAATTATGAAGACTTGGAAGAGTGTCTATGCATTGCATAAATTAAAACTTACATTTAGAAATATGATCCATTTAGAAATTGTTTCTTCAACTCACATTTTGTCCCTGTTTGGTTTAGTTGAAAAATTAAGGGTACGTTCTCTTTGTTTTTCAATTTTGTGTTTTGAATGTCTATTTTGAGATCGTTGAAAATGCGTTCTTTTTGGCATTTTGAAAAATTGTTTTGAAAACATCCAAAACGCGTTTTGAAAATTTTGGTTTGATTATAATTGAAAACGCTAAAAACGACAAATTTGTGATTTTGAATTTTCTTTGTAAATTTTTAACTTGTTTTCAAAAACATATTTTCACTATTTTTAAAAATCGAAAACAGAAAACAACTTGAAAATGGTAAAGAAAACATGCTCTAAAGGCTAAAATTTTTAGCAGATTTTAATAAGAATTGATGAAATGTGTAGTTAAAAAGATAATAAAAATGGTGAATACGTGAATAAACATCAATTTGAGAAAAAAGTGAATTTCAAAAAGTGGAAATCAAACAGAGATCACCGACACAAAAATTCAATTGGCTATTCATCTTGATAACAACTTCTTGTTTTCATACAAATTGATGGAAATGATTTACTCTGTTTCGGCATGGGATTCTAATCCTTTTCTACTATTTGTGATCTTTCACAAATATTAAATAGTTCAGTGACATTACGTTGATGACTTGTCTTATTTTTCTTTTTAGTTAATAATTTATCGAAGCCTTATTATATTAATTTTTCAATACCCCGAAAGAAAGTGGAAATTATATTATAACCAATTAATTATAGAATAATAATAATTTTTTTAAATTATGTTAATTAATCAAATCATTCTTTACAACAATAATCTTTTTGATTTCATGGGACCCTCGATGATATTTGTCTTGATTTATCTTGGACAAGAAGCAATACAAACATGATCTTCTCTCTTTATTTCCATCGACAATTAAACATATAATTAACCAAGTTATATCTTCGTTATACTTTTTTTTTTCTTTTTAATTTACGAGTGCTAAATAATGCATTATGTTAATTATTCAACATAAGTAACGAGCAAGACATAAACCCGACTTTCAGAATTAATTCGTTAAGTCCAAGATTGGTTCAATTAAAAAGCTGATTAAAAAACCCTTCGATAGTGGCCGAGTTGATGGAGCAGGTGAACGCGAAAATTGAAAGTTACGAGTTCGAATCCTCTGTCAATACTTATTCGATCGAGCTCATCGCACCGGATTTGCTTAGTGCGATTTATCTCTTCTATGTCGTTTGCGGGCTACTATACATGGAACGAGGTTTACTCAGTGCATACTCACGAGTAGCGGCTGCGAGTTCCTACGTCAATAAAAAAAAAAAAAACTGATTAAAAGTTTTATCAAGATAACAATTAATTTTAATTATACGTTTCATGAGATTCACAACATTCAACTATACATTTTATCAACTAAAAAAACTACATATTTTATCAATTTTTATTAATATTCACTAAAAATCGAAATTTTATCTGAATTATACGGTGGCTAAATATAGATAATAAACAAAATAATATGACATGCAAACATTCCAAATTAAATATGCACACAAGATGAAGACGTGCCCAGTGCAAACACAATTGAACAAAAAAACACAATCATGAATCCCACCAAATCTTCAAAAGGTTACACTTTATTCTAACTAACTATTTCTGACTTCAATTCAAAAAACTATTTATGCCGCGTCGAACCCAAAAATTCCATGCCTCTCCCACATGCTTTTGCTCTAAAAATCAAACTTAAAATAAATCTTGATTTAATTAATTTATAATTCTTGTACCGCAAAGCACGCCGCAACTCCATAACAACGTTTGACGTGCGATGCAACCTATATGCCACATGTCAATACATTGAGGGGACACTTGGCCTCCATCAAAGGCAACAATTAAGCTGATTTGTGGGTTTCGCTTTGAAAGCTACGCCTACACCCTCACATGGAGATTTGCCTGTTTCTTCTTTGCAATGACCAATGGCGTTTCAAGACTTGCTAGATAGGATAGAATTATATCAGATACGTATTTATATCTTGTACACGTCCTTCTGCGTATAAGTTTGACTCCTTTTAACATGTCCTAATCACCGTTAATTCATTTTTATTAATAAATTACGATTGGTAAAAGTTCAAACTGACGTGACAAAAAATTGAAATCAAGAGCAAGTTTTAAGATACTTGACGAGACGTACAACTTAAACTCGAGGGTAAGATCACATAAAACTCACGAGAGGTGATTCACTTTCCTCAATAGCAGTTTGTCTTTTGACTCTCGAGAAGGGACAACTACTAACTCGATGGAAGAGTGTCAACATCCTCGTACAAGTAGAAAAGTATTTTTAGCTCAAATTAAGCAACTATTAACTCTAACCAAAAGTTTGTGAAAATTCTTTTTATTGTTGTGATGACTCGAGCATTGAAGTATAATTGGTCACTCTGCTTCAATGGCATGGCTCATTAGCGCATCAATATTTTGTAGATATCTTCGTGCCTTCATCTTTTTGTTGTTGATCAGAGTATGAAGAGCAATTTAGACGTCAACAACGAAATTTAGAGCATAAAATCTTTACCCGCGTTAAATAAAGAGTACAGCCATGCGCCATGTTACTTGGATTGCTGTGGTGCATTCTATATTGTGATGGTTGAGTGATAGTTACTTGGGAACTTCTCATCCTCCACTACTTAGCCAATAATGTCACATCAACTCTCCGTGCACATGCAAGGTATTGAATTTTCACATCAACTCGTTCATTATTAAATCCACAATTTTGTCCAATTATCAGATTTTCAGCCAAAATTTCAAGATTTTAATGCCTAAGTTACTGGCATAAGGTCAATCGCCTTGAATTTGTCACGAGATTGGATGGATTATGTTTGGCTAAGATTAAAAGCTGGCCAAAATTACTTTTAAGTAATTTATATTTTACCAACCGTGTATGGTCATGTCGTGTTAACTTATTTGTAATAAAATTAGTTAACCTCATTTAACAAATTTATAAATTAATTTATAAAGAGGAATAGTAGTAATTCCACGAAATGATTTTTGTAAATCATTTTGATTGAAATTAATGTTTTAACTTTTATTGAGTTTATAGACAAATTCTGATATGATTTTTGTATAAATCATAAATATTATTATTTGACAACGAGTTTATATTTCAAGATCAATCATGCTTGTTGTACATCAAGTTTGACATTTGCCACATGGCAAATTGTCATTCGCCAAATTTTTTTTTTTTTTTAAAATAGTTTTTCTACCCACATTTTCCAGAAAGACAAAGGCAATGTCAACAATGATATGAAGGGAATAAAGTACAAATGGCAAAATCTTATAATATTAGGGGAAATGCATAACTGGTCCCAAGTTATCATTCAAGTAACAAGATGGTCTCCAACTTAAGGATTAGTTTGTCACCATCCTTTATTATAAATTTATAACTGCATGATCACTTTCAACAACATAACTCGTCCCAATTTCCTTTGAAGTGAAAGACTGGAAGTATGCGTCCTTGAAGGACACGTGATGATTTTGATGAGATTGGTAGGGTTTCTGTCGATTGCGATTATAATAAAAGTTTGTGACTAATTTACTCAATTTGAAAGGTTGTTGAACCAAAAATGCAATATCTTCTAATATAGCCTCTAGAAGAAATGGTGGCCCAACACAATATTCTCTCCACTAAATCTATAATTCTACATTAATTTCCAAATAATCATCATTTCCTGGCTGAATTCCTGTGATAGGGGGAGGATATGGATAGCCATAAGCCATTGAAATTCTTCCCCATTGTGACGCGTGATAGACAAATTTAATTTGGCAACCAACGTACTTGATTTCCAAGTTTTCCCATTCAGCTTAAAGTATTGAGTTACTATTTCAAATTCTTTGTGTATTATTACTTTTATTATTGGAAATTTTCTGATGCAGGTCGAGCCTTAAAACGACATTCATTGAATGTTGGGATAGTAACAAAAAATAAGCACCGGACACTACATTGTTGGGGGGTCGGCGTGTGAATTGGTTTTATTTTATTCATTCAATTGTTATCTCGATTTTGCATTTTAATTTAAGTAAGGGTACTTTAGCATTAATTAATCAAAGGCCTTTCTAGGATTTTCTTGAATGTTTAGGAGTGTGCTTAAATTATAAATATATATAAATTAGTGGTGAATAAGAAAGTAGTACTTGTAGATCTCGCAAAATATGTAGATAAAAAATTGTTTGGACGGTTAGAGTCCGTTTGATTGCAAGGGTGGAAAAAAAATGAATTTCAGAGATTGCCTAGAAATTGTTTCGCAGGGAATTGTTAAATTAGTGTGTTTGATTGGTATAATTTTTCACCCGGAAAATTTTTAAATTTTGTGTTCGTTTGACTTTGTTTTACATGAAAATTGTCCATTAAAGTGATAATTTTTTTTCACAATTGATTATAAAATTTGTTTCCATTGCAAAAAAGTAAAAAACGAAAAACGAAAAAAAAAATTCCTAAAAAAATCATTTTTTTAATCAAAGTTTAATGTTCGTTTGGCTTCGTTTTACATGAAAATTGTCAATTAAAGTGAAATTTGTGTTTACAATTGGTTATGAAATTTAT
>CAIGRS010005703.1:0-13451 GCA_903798395.1 Fraxinus floribunda
CAAAACTCAAAACACAAAATCGAAATACAAAGAGAACAGCACCTAAGCTTCAACGATGAATTTAACTTGAAAATGTCGACCCATCAATTAAATGAAAAGAAGTCTATTATTTTTTGATATTTGGACATGAGGATCAAACTTTGTCTTGTCCAATCTATGTAGTGGTCCTTCATTGCAACGGTTTTCTACTTTTCAAGACACATCAATTATCCAACATTAAATTTGACAGTTGGCTCAATTGTTGCCATCATTTTCTTTCTTGCAGTTTTATTAGAGTATTTAATGGATTTAATGAGTTACAAACGGATGATTGCAACCACATTCTACATGAAGCTATATAATATGCTAAATAAAAGGTGGAATTAAATAAATAATTTAATTTCAATTATCATTTAATGTCATATTGACGCTGCACTGAGATTGCAATTTCAGTGAAACTAAGTACTTGTTTGTCTCCCATTATAGGAGAAAGAATGATGTTTTGAATAATATTTTTTGGAGAATGTGTGGTTAAAATTGAAAGAAACTTTATTGATTTGTGTATAGAATATTTTATTATTTGAATGTGTGGTGAAAATTGATTACTGTAGAAAATAATGTTTTGAAAAATGGTAGACAAACAGAGGCTAAATAACATTACTCATATAGAATAATGTACAATAAATGCACACATCCCAATGGGAAATTACATTTATGCATTGCCTTGTATTCATTTGCCTTGTATTTATATCATAAATACTTACGGTCGATAAAAGAGACAAAGTACTATCATAATTCATCTCATTATAATCCATTTATATGGCATTTATCTTATTTTCAGCGGAAAATTATATTCTACATAGCGAAACATAGTTGTGGAACTTTCAAATTTCTAGCAAGTTGGTTTTCAACGGGCACTTTCTTCCATTTGCCCATTCAAAAAGTCATTTTTTTCAAATAAAAAATTTAATTCCCTTATTTTCAATCAAGCTATAGAAATAAATAAAAAGTTGGAGGAAAATCCAAGGGAGGTGGAGGAGAAGTTGTCGACGATAGGCAGGGATGGGGAAGCCTTGTATGGCAAGTGAGAGCTGGGTGGATGTATATTTGACAACTCACGTGTGTGTAAATTAATGTGTCAATCTTTATGTACATGCAGTATGATCCTTATTTGTTCCCTTTTCATCGTTTACTTATTCTTTTGTTTTATTTTGGATTAATTAAGCACTTAACCATATTACTGATAAAAAGCGAGACATGTGAATTTCACGTACTTTAATGATTAAATTGGACGAAAATACTTATTAGGGACCAACTTTTTACCAACTTTGAAGGCGGAAGACGACTCTTGTAACAAAAATAGATTAAAATTTTCCCCTTTTATAATAATCAATGTCTGATCTCGTGAACTAAATTCCAGTGTTCTAAAAAGCGCCGCCTAAGTGCAAAGCAGGCACAAAACTCCCCTCCTCGTGCTTTTTCTTCTGTTATTTATTTATTTTTTGCTTTTATTATTATTTTTTTCTGAATCTAGTTGTGCTCTTTCCAATGTAATATTTTATAATTTTATATATTTGGTAGGTATTATTTTAATTATTAAATGATTTTTAGATTGATAAAAAATTTAAAATAATATTCAAATAAGAAAATATTTTTTACCCTTAGGCCTCGCCTAGCCGGAGCCTATTAATGTTTACGCTTTTTGAAATACTGCTAAATTCTAAGACTGAATCCTCACTACATTTACACTTTTTTGAACACTTTAAAATTCTATGGACAAAATTATTGTCATATCCCTTTCATTACCTGGTATCTAACAACTTTTTTCATGGTATCATGGAGGCGGACCTTTGGGTAGCATTCTTATAAAAAGCAAGTGGAGGCTATCTTCAACAAAATTAAATAGCATTTATAATGGGTAATTAATTGGCCCCAAAAGATAATGTTTTTGGGATAGGGACCATGTTTATCGTCTTTGTCTTGATTATCTAAGAGGTCGAGGAGAGTGGGACAATGCAGGATGAGACATTTTTTTCACCCCTAATCCCCAAGCTATTTAAATTTGTGAATTTGAATCTCTACGTGACATAATTTATCAATTTGGACATTAAATTGCACACAAATTTTAATTGACTTAAAGTCGGAGAGCAAAACCGTGAAAAGATTTAACGTTAAGACCCAAGTTCACACATTTAATTTCATGTGTTATTTTAACATTCATATTAACGATTTCTGTCACGTAGGACCTAAATTCATAGATTTATTTATGTTAGAGACTTAGAAACTCATTTTGAAGGTTGGAAAGCCAATATGGATTAGGGGACCCAACCCTAATTTAGGGTAATAGTAATATAATATAGCAAAATACTATTAGGGTTCATTTGAATCACAATATTTTGGAAGAATATATTCTGAAATTGTAGATTGATGAAAAATGCGTGGTTGAAAAAGAAATAAAAGTTATTGATGTGATGAAAAATATTATTTTATTGAAAAATGTGTGGTTGAAAATGAGTATAAAAATGATAATGAAAATCTTAATGTCTACAAAATAGGGGCTTATTATCTCTTCAAACAAATTAACTAGTAGACGAGGTAATCATTTAATATAACAATCGAATCATACAATTAATCTATCTATATATCCTTCAAATCGAGCTTTTTAAGAGGAAAAAATTCAATGAAAATGTCACGAAACATGTGAAAAATATGACTATAGTAAATAAATAATAAAGTTATCCTTATTATTTTTTTAAATAAACATTTAATAACATATAATTATAATATATTTATCCTTATTTTTTAAATAAACATTTAATAATCACAATAGGGGATACTACTTTAAAGTCTTTGTGCCACATAAACACATATGTACTCTCTAAAATTAATGTAAGGGCCCGTTTGATAGGGATTAAAATCGGATTAAAATTGAAAAATTAGTCGTTATTGTTGACTTTTATTAGATGAGTGGGACCCAATAACGGTCATATTTTCAATTTTAATTGAATTTTAATTCATATTAAACGGGGTCTAAATAAACAATCAGACCAGCCACCAACCACCTCCGCCTGTCCATTTTAAATTATAACTACATATATATTATTTTAAAGTCCTTCAAATTACACAAAACCCCTCCACTTCTTTGATAAAGTGCTTTGCAGCATGGATATAACTGCCATTTCTCCACTCCAAAAATTGGGTAATTACCTCAACAATCTCTTTGAAACTGTCAGCAAGCAATGTTCAAAGACAGACAAGAACCTTGACCTCGATTGCATCAAATTACAACAAGAAAACAATCCATAATTTCCTATTTCAAAAATTGCATTGTTGGTTCCCGATTTATTGAAAAAGTAGCGAGTTGGTCCTCAAACTTTAAACTTTAACAAGAGCAAGTTGTTGTAGTTGTGAATTCAGTCTTCGAGTACAGACTATCCAAGTTTCTATTAAGACGTTAGTGACTTATAACATTATTAAGTCGGCATTGGGCAAAGAATGATATGTTTTTAAGGTTTTGTCATATTGAACAATCGCTACCCTATTTAGACTCTGTTTGGTTTGTATAAAAATTACATTTTTAGTGGATTTCGATAAAAGTTAGTGATATGCATTGTTAAAAAGTTGATAAAAGTTGTGGATCTCATATAATGTATGGTTGAAAATGAGTTTGAACAATAAGTTTTTAAGAAATGAGGGCCAAACGAGGGCTTACTTTAGTCCTTAGATCACGTTGTTTTGATATGCGTAGGACACTAATAAAGGTTGCTTTGGCAAAAGGAAAATAAAAAGAAAAAAAGTAGCGTATAGAGTCAGGTTTTCTTTCTCAACATTAGCTTGTGCTCCTCGATAATTGAGCTATTGTATATTTTCATGAGAGTCACATGACAATTTAAAGATTGAAAAGTTCCTACGGTCGGGAACTAATTTTGCAACCATAGGAAAATAGCAAAAATCAGTTCTAAAAATATTGAATTTTTCAAATTTTAATTACACTTTCGTCCATCACATTTTTTCCGAATCTAAATTTTGTTTCTTATCTTGATCTGATTCCAATTGAAGTGACACATTTTATCACATAGGTTATGAGACAATTTAACAAAGATTAGAATGGTTTCGTTGTTGAGAATTGATTATGCAACTATAATAAAACGTTTAGAAATAACTTGCACATAATTTGCTGCACGAGAAATAGGTTGAGGACCAATGGGGCAATATTTCTTTGTTTATTCTAGGAAGTTTTCTATTTACTTTGCAGACAGTCCCAAAGTTATGCCAACTACCAAGGTTTCTTGTAAATGAATTTTTTTGTCTTCTTCATTGAAATCTACATGAAAGCCAGAAAAGTTACGCAATGGCAAGTCTCCACCAAATGGAAAATTTGTAACTCGTATCCAAAATAGGACTGACTGGTAATTCTGAACTGTTGGAGTTACAAACTTTCGATCCCATCGCTCAAATGACTTCATCGCAAAATGGAGTAGTAGTAAAGGCTGTTGCAGCCACAGCAGTGTGCAGTTTGATTATTACTGGATTTTTATTCTATTTTTTCTATAGATTTTCCGTAGCTCGACAGCGTAAGAGAAACAATTCCGATTCGAGTTTTCGTAGGGAGGATGTAGCAGCATTGCCTGGCATAGAATTTAGACAACAAGGTGGAGCAGTCAAAGGAGTTATAGTAGATGAAGATGGATTTGATGTTCTGTATTTAAGAAAAGTCGAAGGGGGAGATTTTCCGAACCGAGTTTCTAAGGTATGGTATAATAATCCTATGAATGAAGAAGAGAAGAGAAGAAAATCTCAGCCAATTCAAGAAACTCCATTGCTACATTTACACAGCCATGATTTTGATTCTGCAAAGGAGAAACCAGTGTCTAATGCTACTTATAATAGGCCAACCACATCAGAATCATTGGTGGTTGCACTATCGCCACATTCTCCACCTCCACCACTCTCGGTCGTGGTTTCTGCGAATCAAATTAACCATCCTCCCCCTCCCCCTCCTCCTCCTCCTCCTCCTCCTCCACCTCCACCACTTCCTAAAAAAATAAAGCTCAAGCCATCTCCACCACCACTTTCGGTTAAGGCAAAATCTTCTTTACCACTACATCCACCGGTTAAGTCCGGGACCGGTTCATTTTCACCCTGGAAGCCACATATTCCACCTAGAGGGAATGCCAACAAAAATAGCAATGCGGATACAGGAGAAAACTCAAAAGAAAATGGCGAAATTCTAATGAAACTTAAGCCACTACACTGGGATAAGGTTGTTGCCAATGCTGATCATTCAATGGTCTGGGATGAAATCAATGATGGATCTTTCAGGTAAGTACAAGAATTTACTGTCGATTTTCTTGGTCGTGAAATTTTCAAACAGAATCTTTCTGAACTTATATTGATTCTGTGTTGTCCTGTCAGATTTGACGATGAACTCATGGAAAACCTCTTTGGATACACTATAACTAGACGGAAACCGACCGGAGGAAATGGCCTATCCTCAAATTCAGGCAGTTCTAAATCAGCTCCACCAGCACAAATTTTCATCCTCGAACCCCGACAATCCCAAAACAAGGCAATAATTATTAAATCTCTTGCAGTTTCTCGTAAAGAAATCCTTGAGGCTCTTGTGGAGGGCCGAGGACTCGATGCTGATACCCTCGAAAAATTAACCAAGATTTCCCCTACAGAAGATGAAATAGCCAAAATCCTCCAATTCAATGGGAACCCTACAAAACTTGCTGATGCAGAGTCTTTCCTATACCATGTATTGAAAGTCATTCCCTCGGCATTTACTCGTTTCAATGCGATGCTATTTAGATCAACATACGATCCAGAGATACTTTATCTCAAGAAATCTCTGCAGACTCTTGAATTGGGATGTAAGGAACTAAGAACTCCAGGAATTTTCTTTAAACTGCTTGAAGCCATTCTCAAGGCTGGCAATCGAATGAATGCCGGTACAGCGCGAGGAAATGCTCAAGGCTTCAACCTTAGTGCGCTGCTAAAACTGTCTGATGTCAAAAGCACAAATGGAAAGACTACTCTGCTTCAATTCGTAGTCGAGCAAGTAATCTGTTCTGAGGGTAAACGTCGATTAATCAATCACACTGAT
The DNA here is from genome assembly GCA_903798395.1 of Fraxinus floribunda. Lineage (NCBI taxonomy): Eukaryota > Viridiplantae > Streptophyta > Magnoliopsida > Lamiales > Oleaceae > Fraxinus > Fraxinus floribunda. The sequence continues at coordinate 6,089 of CAIGRS010005703.1, forward strand.
AAAAATGGCGACGCTGAACGAGATTCAGATAGCAAGATTTCTGAAGGAGAAAGAGATAAAGAGTACTTAATGCTAGGATTATCAGTGGTATTAGGCTCAAGTACTGAATTATCCAATGTGAAGAAATCAGCCACCATCGATCATGACAGTTTCATCAACACGTGTTCAACTCTTACAACAAAAATTGACGACATCAAAAGGCTCATAACACGCTGCAAGGATCACGAACAGGGTCGATTCTCCATCAAAATGAAAGGCTTTCTAGAAGATTGTGAAGAGGAACTACATGTAGTGAGAGATGAACAATCAAGGGTAATGGAACTTGTGAGGAAAACAACAGTATATTATCAAGCAGGAGGTAATTCTAAAGATAAAGGCACAAATCCACTTATATTATTTGTTATTGTGAAGAATTTCTTGGACATGGTTGATCAAGTTTGTGTCGATATATCTAAGAAACTGCAGACGAAAAAACAGACTAGTACAGGATCATCACCGCCATTATCGCCGTTGTCAAGATCCCCGGTGAGATTTCCCAGTTTGCAGCCTTATTTTAGGACACAAAATTCAGGAACATTTTCAAGTGATTCAGATGATGATTTTTGAGAAGGATTTAGACATGATTTATGTAAAGTTTCTCAATTCTATATAGTCTCCAATCCATTATAAAGATTGGTGAACTATCTTTCCCATAACTTTTTGTTAAACATCTTGTTAAAACATTTAAGCTTCAACAAGTCTCCTCAAGTGTAGAAAGAATCAAATTTGGCCGCGAGATTTGAATCCATGTCTTTTGTTAGCTCCCAACAACTATTTTATGTCGAGTAAAAGTTTAAAAGGTTAACGTGTAACATTTAGTCATTAAAATCCCGTCATTTAATTAAGGTCGAACTTTGAATTTTTGGAACCTAAAACGAACTTTAAATTTGAGCCCTTCAATTACTGTATGCAATATGCATTCAATTTGTTCTTAACTAACCTACAAACCCAAAACTTGATAAAACAATAAACACAATGAAATATTTAATTTCAAGTAAAGTCTGACCATGAATTTAATGATGGTAAAAATATTAAAAATAATATAATTTATAAGTTACACTTGTTTCTTGTTGATGAACAACATTATTCCTTTGAAGTCATAAAACAAACTTTATTCTAATCTTGCGTTCATATCTTTCATTTATCCCAAAACCCACCGCACCACTTTCTCCTTCTCTCAATGGCTTCAGGACTAGAAGAAGAAGCTCTACCAATCTTGCAATGCCACGTACATTTCCATGTTTTTGCAAACAAAAAAAATCTCATTTTCTGCTTATTTTCTTGAACATTTGAGTTGTTTTTAAATTTTAAATTCTTTCTGTTTGTTCTTTAGAAACGTGTTTTTAAAAGTGGGATTTGATTCAAAAATCTCAAAATCCGATGAAATTGAGAATTCACAGCCTCAAAACGCATCAAGAATTATGATTTCGTAAAGACTCTTCTTTTAATAATGTGAAAAACTACAGTCTACTGGAATACCCACATACACAAGAAGGTATGTGCTTTAAAAGAAGGATATGGAGGGTAAATCGCAGAAGACCACAGAAAGCAATATCTTGAAACCTCAACCTCGAACTATCTCAAGAATTAATAGACAATTTTTGTTTGCAAAAACCACGGTATTTGAACCAAATATTTCGTCAAATGAAAATTCACACAAGCAATCTCCAAAAACAGAAGATGGCGAATGTGTTCAGTGGTGGAATAATTTGCTTCAGTTGGTGGAGCAATTCCACTCATTTCTCAGAGATCCCACTAATTTTTCTTGCAGCATTTAAAGTGCCCATCCCTCTTTACCTTCATCTCTCTGTATTCTTACTTAAAATTTCTGGGGGCCTGAAGTTCAGTGCAGGCACCTGCCTGCACTGGACCTAAGGTGGCTCTGCTCCCGGATTTGAACCAGAAACCTTCTTTGTGTTTAGATTACAATATATAATCTCGAGTAAAAAAATGCTTCTCCTTCTTTGAAAGCATCCTAAAATTTATCCATTTAGTCCAAATCACCACTGGTTATTTCAATCAACTTTGCAGAAAAGTTGATGAACCAGATAAATGACAACAGAAAATTTGATTCTTATCATTATGGTAGCAAGAAATGTTTTTATTGCTGAGAAATGATAATTTCCCAACTTGTTGGCCATTCAATCCATTTTTCTTTAATTTTGTAGTGTTCCCATTTTGTTAATTTCAATTTTTATTGTTGGGATTAGTGTGTTTATGTTTAATTTATGTCAGCTTGCATAATTTGAATAATTTATTGAATTCAATTTTATAATAATAAATTTTGATTTGGACTTGTGCAATTTGAGTGGATCAACTAATTTCACCAAGGGAGGAAAATTATCAAACTACATTTAGTATATTCGCTTTCTATACAGCCTTATCCATTCACATAATAACGTCTTTTGACATCATAACAAGCACGACAAAATTATACAACAACTAGAATGGTTCCTCTGTGCTTCAACATCTAATGCTGTTAAAATCAGAAACTTTGACAGTAAGAACACACACAATACACCCTGAGGAAAAAGAGCTACAAGTTCAAGGGAAACAGAGAGGCTTCATACGACCTTGTTATCATGCACAAGAACAAGCCATCAGAAAAGTTAAGCTGCCTCCATTCGATGTTGCCTCTCCCTCGACAGGATTGGTTTTATATTGCTTTCTGCAGCCTGGGCATTCGTCCATTCTCCTCAAGTATCCTCTTGTGACAGAAAAAGGCAGAGCCTGAATCCACACAAACAAGGAAGAAAAACTCGAGTCTGTGAAATCAAAAATCCTCATAGCATATTGAACACGAGGTAGGGACTGGTCCAATGTTCTTACTGCCACAAACAGAGCCTCTGCTGTCAACATGCTGTTGGAAAAACTTGATCCTAACAAGGGAATGGAGAAAAGAAACAAATGAAAAGAGAAACACCGAAAATTGATTTGAACGCGTAATAGCTGTCCTCAAACTAAATTTGCCCCTTCTAAGAATGTTTTTCATGCTTAAAAGGACTCAAGGCAAATGTTTTCTAGGATTTAACAAGCCTTAGAAGAAGAAAGACAATAAGCACTTGTGTTTTCTCTTTAGAACTTGAAGACCACTCAAAAGGATGAATATGTAAAGAGACTTTGGTAAAACTCCTTCAATATGTAATGATTTCAATTGTTGGTGGTTTGATCATGTCTAGGGATGAACTCATATATATAGATTCTCATTCATACACCACGAAAAGGCTTCAATGGTTCATGAAAAGGCGCCAAAAAAGGGACCACAAAATTCAGACCAAAGGTCTGATTTTTGAACTGGGCGATCACCTATAATAAAACCAAGTGATCGCCCAGGTCACCTGGACTCTCAGGTGGCCAAGACTAATGCCGGGCGATCGCCCAGTCCATTTTCGGCCCTCCTCTGTTTTTTTTTCTCGTTTCATTTCCGGTGTTTCAGTACTTGCTCTACACACCCATACGGATGTGTTATCATTCCAATATACTCATCGTTATAAGTTGAACATCAAATTACAACACATGCCACTCAGGATTCAAGGGGAAACTATACTTCTTTGGCAAATTGGGTAGGCTCTGAGGGTGACAAGCATCATCCGGTCTCCGAGCCCAATAATTTACAGGTGCTTTGTGCACCACCGAATCAACCAAGTTCTCAAGAAGAAACTATTAGATATTTATACAATAAATATAATATGTGAAAGAAATAATTAATTCAGACGAAATGCCCAATTTGTGAAAAATGTGCAATTTGTGTGGGACGTCAGGAGTTCGAGTCACACCTCACGCATTATATTAAAAGATTATTTTTTATTTATTTAATGAGTCAACTAGCCAGTAAAATATGACCGTTTTTAACTATTTAGTATTAACAACCCATTACCACCAACCATAAAAAATTGCAAATAATACTGGATTATGGTGGAGGCAGTCACATCATTTTTTTTCTTATGTAAATATACATTTGGGCAGAAGAAAACAACAACAAAAAATGGAATTATATCTTCTTATTCAGTAAAAAATATTATTATCAATTTTACATATTTTCTGAAGTATACTTGAGAGTTCTGAAAACCATTATATATTTCTATACAGTAAAATATTATTTTTAGTTTTTATATATATTTCGGGTGTACACTTGAGAGTTCTGAAAACCATTTGTGATTGTTGCCAATTCGTTTATTTGATCATTGTATCTTGAAGGTGATTGTCCACAGAGGTCGCAGTAGTTATCGAAAGGCAATTTCCCTTTAGATATTATGCTGTTACGAGACTCGATCAGTTGATAAGTTTTATTTCTGCACCTTACTGTATTGCAACTAGTAACATTTCTAACAGAAACACATCATGTGCAGTTGATAATTGAGAATTGGTTCCTGTGGTTCACTATTTCTAGTCAATTCTAATGATAGCCTATAGTCATGACTTCTGTATTTTTAATCTTTTGTACTAATGTTTCTAACTGTTTCTTCATCTGTTGTTTTCTTCGAGTTTACCTCGTGAATTTCTTGGTGCTATTGAGCACTAAAATTTACGTTGATTGTAATGAACTGTAATTTCTACAAAACGAGTGTATCAAACATAATGCTATTAGTTCTGCAATAAAACAGCAATTGTCTTGGCTTTGAGCAATGACTGACAATTGAAAATTGCCCAACTTGAAAGTGGCAGCTAAGTAAAGAATAACAATTGTCAGCACGCATAAAAAACCATATATTAATGAAAATTGATTTACAAGTGAAAGAAGAAAAACATAAAAAGCTTACATGTTTAATTGTTTGGAAATGATTAGCTCATTTCCATTTTTTTGGGTTCTTAGGACATATCCTCTTGTCATGGTGTGATACTTTGCATAATGCACATATTCAGTCGATATAGAGGTGCGCTTGAAGTGAGGTGTGTGCTATCCCTATTGGGTTGGGCCTGTTGTCTTTTATTTTTCCTTTCCAACACAATACTTGATTTGAACCTTCTTGAACCAACACAATCTTTTTCTTTACATTTCTCATCCTTTCTTCCTTTTGCTATTGAAACATTAGGATCTGATAGCACAAATTGAGAACTCTCCTTATTAAAAATATCTATTTTTTAAGAGAAGCATCTAAATGAGTCTTTGTTTCGATATTTAATCTATAAATCTGCTCAGATACTTCTTCAATGATTTTGTTAATTAATTGGTATGCTTCGTTTGTTTTGACAGCATGACAAGCTAGTTGAGTTGCTTTCCGACACATATATCCAAACCTTAATGCCATTTTATGTTGCTCACCATTAGTAATCACAATTTTTTTTTTTATTTTTTTATTTTCTGAATTTGCACTCCTAAATTTATTTTCTCCTTGCATCCACCTCTTTTTTATAAAGTGAGAAAGAAGTTCGTTAATGTCTTCACGAAATTTTGAGAATATGCCTACAAATTATTCTAAACTCAAAATGTTGGCATTCACATTTTCCTTCATGATTTTACAAATTAAAGTTTACTTGATACTTATTGTTAGACAAAATATTGTCAAACGACCTCTCAGGCAATGATGTTAATCGTTAATTATTCAGTCGGTATCGACCAATGACTAAAGTGAAACATCTGAAACATCGACACCACGATTGTATTGACCTAAACCTATAACCTAATCAGGCCATTAGAAGTAGCCTAATTTAATTAGAGCTACTTATGGCCCAACTCATTAGCCCTTGGACGACTTTTGGTTGATAGTCCATTTATTACTACCTATTTGTTTTTTGGGCCAAACTATTACCCAACCTAAAAGCCCACTATATTATTATCTATGTGACTTCCGTTTTTGGCTTGTGGCTGTGTGTGAAAGTGTTATTGGATACCCTTCTTTGAGTGAAAAAAATGACTATTTCTACTTCGTGCTTCTGCGTTCTCTCCCGTTTTCTTTCATTCTCTTTAGCCTTTGTGGCTACTATTGTGACTGCAATATATCACTCCATACCGTGTCCTTTGTGGGCATATACCAAGCAACCGGGATCGTGGTGATTGTAAGTTGGTTTTGGGCGTTGGGACTTCGTGGTGTCGATTTGGTATTCATATGAAATATTGAGCCTTGAAATCTCGGAGTCAATATTCCGCTCAACACTTATCAAATGCTCTTTCTCTATAGTTTACTGTGTAAGTTCCCAAATCATAGTTCACATCTTCAACCTTATAATCCTTGACTTTCTTCCAGTCTTTTTTGAACTTTTGAAAAATATTCGTAGTATATACTTTTGATGCATGCTTTAGAAGTAAATCATCATCATTCAAAATACGACACTCATGTTCAAATTCAAAGTCCTCATCATTCTCCCTTTCGCATTTGAATTTGAGAATAAATTAATGAAGGTTATTTGAGAAGTAACAAAACTAATAAAAAAATAAGTTAATACCTTTACGAGGGCTGGTAGTATTCATACCTACAACAAAAATAATGGATGATTATGTTACATATGAGTCTTGAAGCCAATTGTTACTTTTGGAACCATGCTCTATAATTATTTCCTTCCATTTTCTTCTCGTAATCTTCCACTTTATATGTATAATGATTAATGAATGCAACCTTTCATATCTTTCTTGAAATTTGACTTCTTCTAATGTATTTGCGATAATTTTTCACCAAACTTTCTTCTTGATGTGCCAAAGACATAACTGATGACGTGTGTAAGGATGAACCTTAGCAATAGCTACCTTCATAGCTGGATTTTGGTAGTTATGATACAAATAGGATTACATCCTCCCATAGCATTAAGCCATGTTTGAAATAATCACAAAAATGTTACTTCAATTTTATCTTGTAATAATACGCAAGCAAATTATACGAATTGATAATGATGGTTCACACCATTAAATGATACGAATGGCATATCATATTTGTTTGTCCTATAGGTTGTGTCAAAGGAGGCAACATTACAAAAATATTGATATGATGTACGAGACCTAGCATCAATCCAAAATAAATTAGTTGCTCTTCCATCTTCACCACATTGTATCACATAATAAAAACATGGATTTTTAGCTCGTTTCTTCTTATACACCTTAAATGATTGCAACAATATCTCCAATTGAAACCAATATCACTACAACAAAACTGTGATTTCGCGACATACAAAAAGTTGTTGCAATAAGTGACCTAACGCGACACATTTTTTGAGTTTGTTGCGAAGTTTGTGATGAGAAAAATAAGTACCAAAAAACCTTTGGCGACATAAAAAGTTGTCGTGTAATGTGAGAATTTGCGACAAATAATAAAAAATGTCGCCAAAAATATGAGGGAAGCAAGGCGTCAAAATATTTTTGGTGGGAAACTAATGGCGACAAACCTTTATTTCT